>CABEEJ010002603.1:83602-106181 GCA_901482245.1 Timema douglasi | reverse complement strand
TGCAAAACGGTGCAAAATAGGTGCAAAACGGTGGTACATTAAAATTTAAATTTTGATGGGGTGGGGGGGCCAACTTAAGTGATCTACCATTTCTCGTGATGATAACTAAGTGAACTAAGGCACTATACCAGAGGTTTACAACCTGGGAGTCATGACCCCATTAGGGGTCGTGGCATTCATCGGGAGGAATCACATTGCTTGTTGAGATTATAGTGTTATGTTTACTTTTTAAATTTATTATTACTATAGGAAGGTGCAAAATTCAAATACAGTAAAAACAGTTTAGTTACTAATTATGTTTATTTTGGTTACCTAACTCAGGCAGTTGCTTGCTGACATGGTTTGCTATAGGAGTCTCATGTTTAGGCGAAAGGCGCTGCTATCATAGCTTTCAAAATACGCACTGGGCTCGTCTATTTACTTTTGAAACATCTTAGTCACTCATCTAAATAATATAGGATAATGTAGTTATAGGAATTGAATAAAACACGTGTTCTTAACGGCACGCTACTATAGTTTAACTGATGAGGTCAGGATTCATATTCTGACTGATGGTTCTGGGATTGATTTTACCTAAATAATATTCCACTCTCTCTCTTCGAAACTTCGGGTACACTTAATCTTAATTCAACTTTTTTCATCCCTAACACATTAGCAAAATTAATACACATGTTTATAACCCAAACAGGTAGTAAGATGCGGTGCTAAAATTTGGATAGCCCTGATTAGTAAGAGTGTTAGAAAAGTAAAATTTAAAAAAAAACAGGTTATTAATACTTGTAGGCCATCAAGGGGTCGCGGTGGTCTCAAAGACAAAAATTTATGTCAAACCCGGCAAAAGGATGGACACCACTTAACTAAACTCTCATTTCACCCACAGGTTAATGTTCGAATTATACGAGTGCATCGGAAATTTTCTTCTTCATACTCATCAAAATTTCAGTGATAGATATTATCATTTATCAATTTATTTTTTTGTTAGGAGATTTTAAAATGTGGCTTGATCATCGTTGTATATGTTAATTCTCGACAGCTAGCCATGGTCAAGCTATTTAATTTAAGCTAAGAATGAAAAATACTAGATTGGTACCGTGGCTAGTAGCAAGACCATCACCAAGCACAACATTTTCGCTCACCCTGTTTGACTGCCAAGCCGGGGTCCCGTACGAAGCCGGTAAACATGCAACGGAACAACTTTGTTCGCTATCAACAACAAGAACTCGATCTGGAAGACTGGCGTTACGTGCAATTGTTTCGCCTAAGCCTAAAGCTAAAATGTGTTTAACGCGCATGCGCGTTTTGATGAACGTAAGTATACCTCCAAGTCTCCGTGTGCTCGTCACCCCCACCCCCTTTCATTCTTAGACTCTACGGCGTTGTGCGCAGGCGCCGAGGAAGACATCTATGAAGTGATTGGGTAATAGTGACTTCATCATTAGGTCATTCTTACCACCCATTTTCCTCCCACTGATACAAACTGAATATAAGCGTGTGCCCAACAATGTTATGGACTCTTTGATGCCATTTAAGTCACAAGGACTCAATAGGATGTAAGTCATTGTAAAGATGGGGACTTAAACATAACCTATGTTTATTTACGATAGAGGCTAGGGTTTATTCTACCGTTATTATGTAGCCGTCTTGTTGGATTATTTAGGCGTTAGTTTATTTTGTTGCTAATATTGTCTTTCAAACATGCATAGATATTTAATTGTCATTGCTAGTCGTTAGTTGATATTATCTTTAACGAACTTGTAATTTAAACCAATTTTGCTGCTATGAATTAACTTTAATGTATTTAAGTGTATAGGTGACCTTGTAGGTCGAGAGTTTCCGGAACTATCAGAGCTACCAAAATAATTTCTTGTATCTGAAGTTAGCAGGCTAATATCTTTACGCCGAGTTGGAAGTATAGAGAGGTATGATATGTTTTTGTCTATTTTGTATATATTAAATTTAACTATAAGGGAATCGTTAGAAAGTTACATTTTATTATATATGTATATATATATATATATATATATTTGTGTAGGGTCGCAATATTTAGTTACCCATTACATTTTTAGCTTATTTATATCAATTTGCATTATTCAGTGGCGGCGCCTGAGCCGGACTACTAAATTGAGCTTTATTATTTTCTATATCTAAGAATGCGTGAGTCATTCTTTATTTTGAATCTCAGACAGTTTATATTAAGCTTATTGGCAGTTTACCATATTGTATATCATACAGTTCATTGTTATATATATTATTCTAATAAACGAGCCGTTGGGCCATTTTTGTTACATTCCACATTTTGTTTATGTCAGGATCCTATCAGACTGTTTATTCCAGTTACATATAAATATATTAGTTCATGAGAGAGGTTTGTTGTCAAACTGAGTATATATCATTAAAGGTCCCTGGTGATTAGCTCTATTTTATTGTTACATTGCGACTTGCTCACCGTGGTGGCTTGTTGGAGCATTGCCGGCTGGGAAACAACGCTAGCCCCACGGGGGTATGGTTGAGGTTCAATAAGCCTAGCCTAACATCAAAACAGCCAATGATCAATTTGATTTCGATTTATGTGTCTGAAATTTTCGAGCTGTCATCTGTTTTACAATGCGTGAGAAAAAGAGAAACCTTCGGGTATTCCTTTTTCTCTTAACACTTTATAAGACATTGTGATATACTTTACTATTTTATGCGAATTCTTAAGTCAGGCTATATTATATTTCGTGTGATGATTGGTTACTAAAATACCTAAATATCATAAATATGTACAATACCTTTATAAATTTATGGAGCAAATAATAAATACCAATAGGTCGCTTCGCTCTTAAATTGCAGTAGATGCGCTTATAAACACTTACGTCTCTTTCTATTTCATTGGTTTCCCTGTTTACGCTATCCTTTTTATAATCAGTGGAGTTGCAATTATGTAGCTTAAAAATGAACACAATTATTTATACGAACTAAGCACCCATTATGTATTATACAAAATTCACTGATGCATCTAGTGAAAGCAATATATATATTTTTTAAACTGATACTTAAACAACTTTTTCCCCCCCAAATTATAAAATTCAACATTGTCTCCCAGCTTCAAAAGTCTACATATAAATATCATGCCATAAGTATATTTCCACTAGAGTGGGAAATACAGTAATTTTATGGTGGTCGTAATAATTGTGGTGAACATCACCTACAAAATCTTACATGGGATTTGGAACCAATTGAATAACTTTCATGCCTCTTAAAATGTTTATAGGAAAACATGAAAAGGTTGTCTTGTGAGAAACTTTTTTATTTTTATTTTAAATGAGTATACCTATATTATGTTTTTGATTTTAAAATAATAGTTCAAGTTTATTTGTGAAACATATTAATTTATGTATTGTAGCGTTTTTAAGTTGCAGAGTTCTTATCTTGATTGGCACCATACCCGGTCTTGAAGAGCATGTCACTTTTATACAGTTGTGACGTTGGACACTGAAGAGTTATGTCAGCTCTTATTCACATCAAAATTAGTAATATACTTCTCCGTTCGTACAGTTCAATAGACTCGATTGTGTTGCAATTGCCAAGGAAATATTAAATTTTCAAAGTATATTTTATGTGCAGCCATAATAAGTACAATACCATACCATTTACTTACTTCTGACTGAAGAAACCTGTTACCCTCACTAGGGGGTCGATCGGTCTAAGGATTATTCAACTCGTTATACTGTCACCGTTAGTAATCAGGTTGGGGCTAGAATCTTTAACGAACTACCTAGCATAAATTCAACACTACTACAGTTGGTAGTGCGTGTGCCAACCAGGCTAGGTGTCCTGAGTTCCATTCCCAATTTGGTCATAGATGTATTATTGATAGAATGGCGAATGGGTATTGAATGTTGTTCTAAATCGTACGCTGATAAGACTATGACTGAAAAATGAATTCTATGGGGAAAAAGATTTTGTATTAAAATAACAAGTTAAACATGCCAACCAATATTGGGTATTATATCTGAAGATAAAGAAAAGGAGCAACTAAAAGAAGCACAGGGCCCAACTACTTTTACTTGAATATTTCTTGAAGAATCGAGTACAGCCGATTACGAAACACAAAAGGTTTAGTCGACTTCTTTTACTCGATTCTTCCCATCACTAGAGCTCACTGAGCATATTAAGTGAGAAAAGCAGTGCTGCCAATTCACATTAATAAAATTATTACCATAATTCATCAAAACTGTCTCATTTCTCACTAGATTTGAATAAATTAAATCTAGATTTTCAATATGTATTTTTAACATAGTGGCTAAAGTCTGTTGGCAAATAGAATAAAATATTTGTCTCTTTAAAATTATAGAAGTCGATACATGCTCTAAAATATATTGACCTGAAAAAAATCTTACAAGTTAAAGAAGGTTGCAAATTAATGTTCTAGTATGCACTGCAATCTTTAAAGGGAATGAATACTTCATGTTTAAGAAAATACTTTTACAGCTCACTTGAAAAAAGAATTAGAGCATTAATGACAAACTTAGTTTAAATTCACCTATATAGATTTCATTAAAAATGAATTCTTGAAGCATCAACAAGGTTAAAAATAAAAATTATGGTGAACAGTGATAATATTAATACAAAGATAGTAAATATCTATAGATTACAATAAAATAGAGTAAAATATTATCAATGTTGACTGCAAACAATTTGTTTATATTTTATAAAAGGTACTCCTAATGTAGGTTTAACTTCTGTTCCCCTGGCTTAAAGTGTATAATCGAGCAGGACTAGCTGATATAGGATACGAATATCCTTTGCAGCACATCCCTTATCCTACAATACATGTTATGTAAATTAAAAACTAATTACAGCAATGTGTTTAAATGGAAATCATAAATAGTTTAGAACGCTATGATTTTTAATATTCTATGTAATGTTGGCAGTTTTATATGAGTCTACGAATTTAAGATAATTACTTAAACTTATTTAAATAATTTGATTGAATTAACACACTGATTTGGCTGCACTCTAGTATACAAGTTGTAAGTTAAGAAGATTCCATCCTGCTGCCCTCTACCAGAAGTGTGACAAAGCTTTCACGTTAAACGTTCATTCTGTTAAACCTCAAGTCGGCCATTTGTGGATAGGATTCAGGTTTAATCTTAAAGGTGTATATTTCAAAACTGTCTGAATGGATACCATTCCGAGTGGATAGAATTCCAATTTTTGTGGATATAATTCAGATGGATACAATTCAGGGTTTTCACAAAAGCCGTTTATTAACAAACTGTCTGAATGGATACCAGTCCGAGTGGATACAATTCCAGTTTTTGTGGATATAATTCAGGTGGATACAATTCAGGATTTTCACAAAAGCAGTTTATTACAAAACTGTCGGAATGGATATCATTCAGCTCCCCCGTTCTTACGACGAGTTGTTAGAATAAAATACAAAATATGAAGGGAGGGGGGTTGTTTTACATAAGATGCACTAACGTGTTAGTAAAGAGAAACAGAGAAACAAACAGGGGGGGGGGGAGAGATCTTCCAGGACCAATTAGAGTAGACATCTACTAGCGCTTGGAGATGGCCACTGATGACAACGTTGGGGAGCAGACAGTCATAACAATTGAGTCTTGCAAGCGAGTGTCGAGAACTTCCTCGGGAACGTACCCGTCCACTGGGGCAGGTTTCCTTGAGCGTGGCCGTTTACAGCAACATCATCTCACTGTTAGTTTATATTTGCCACATATTATTTGAATTTATTAGATCTTGGATAATCATAAATAAGGTATTTTTGGAGTGTAGTGTTTATGGGTAATTAGCACGTTACCATGCGTGTCTGGGCTGCATCAATCGTAGCCCAGGAAACGGCTGAGTTTACTAAGCATTGAGGTTCTTTCAATGCCCCGTTGATATGAGGTGATGGTGATAGCATGAGGGTGATAGTGAGTATGATGATAGTATGATGGTGATAGTGAGTATGATTGTGTGGAATCGGTGTAAGCGTGTTAACCCTAATTAACAATACTCCTGGTTACCATAGTCAGGATAATTCCCCTTTCAGGAAAACTACCCATGTTAACAGATGGGAATTGAATTCAGGAGCACTGACCGCTATACCACGCGGCCGGTTTAGGAAGAGGCTGACACCAGTTTACTAAACATATGCAGTGGAACAACGAAAAAATATTAGACGAAAGAAATAGCTCTTCACATATGACGATAGAGTTGTTTTTTTTAATTTTATAATTCGTCCGAAGCGTTCAAGTGAAAATAAACTGTGCATTGAAATGTGTTTAACTCCCGTGTCAGTTCCCTGTTCACGCAAAGTGGTACCCCCTTTTCCCCATACTGATAACAATCGATTGGCCCATCTGTTATACTAATACCGGGNGGGGGGGGGGGGGGGAGGGGGGGCACACGCACAATGTGATATAGAGCACTGTAGAGAGCAATGTGGGTGGAGTCCAGGTACAGCGTGCCACTGGCAGGGTTAGCCATGAGGATACATTAGTGGACTTCGCATAAGATATACTTGGATCAAGCATTGGTGAGGACATGGTCTAAGGTGTCAGCCTCGTCTGGTATGGTCTTCTTATCACGGGGATCGAATCCCGGTTGGGTGTAATGAGGGTGGTCCCCCCCCTACATGCTTATGTCTATGGAAATGAGATTACATTTCCTATAGATCTTACCATACTCATGCCTACATTATAAGTGTCAATATGTGGATAGATCGGATGCGTAGTAAGACATGAACTACTAGATACGTGTTTTACCTTACTATGGTTTCTTATTCTATCTTCAGACAAATTCTAATGCTAGTTTCTTAATATTCACTTCATCCTTAATACTAGATATTTACAGTCGTTGATGGCTAGCTAGTACTGTCCCTACTCACCGTGCTAAACCTGTTCCCTAAACGTGATAGTTTATTGATAGTCAGTACTAACACTAGAATTCTTTACTAAAATAACTACATCAGGTCAAACTTATATTCAAGGTCTGAAATAGCCATTCCAACCTTATAAAATAACCCCTGAACTGTCCCTGTTTCTCTGACGTAGTTTTTCTCGAAGTGAAACCTGCCACGTTGCGTGTGTGAAACAGCTTTAAATAATGCATGAGTATGTATTCACTAGAATGTTCCCATATGCTCCGGAACCAATGGTTTGTTTGAGGTTCTGTTCTGTAACATATGTCGTGTGTGTACTTCATTCTCCTACATTGGGATTTACGGGGGGAAATAAAAGTTTGCTTTAGAAGCAAGTTTTCATGAATCGCGTGACCATAAAACTCAGAATTGAATATGATTCTATATTTAAACGCCGTGAGATGATCTTAATGACAATATGTGCTACACGGATGTAATGCAAGTTACATAACTTCTCCTTACACTTTTTTTTTTCAGTGGGAGTTAAAATGTTTTTAAGATATATCAATGTGCTGTGCTTTTATTAAACTAATACATATAATTTTAAACCAAACACATTTTACATAACCAGAGGTGTATTTATTGTCCTAGTTTCGAACACTAACTACGAGAATGAAGGCTTTCAAGAACCAATGTGTTTTTAAATTAATGATTATTTATATAACTTTTTTTAAAAGTGATTAAGATTTTAATTTCAAATCTAAATAATAGTTTTATCTAAAGTGGTTGGCATTACAGTCCGGCGAACGCTCCTGCCAACTAGGTTCGTCTTAGGGGGGTGTCACACAGTCATTTATTTTTTATTTTTTATAAAATAGACATATCTCTCTAACAAAAGAAAAATATGTATATTATGCTGAAATTATAAGGTTCATCTTCGATGAAAGATGCGTTATAGCATGATATTTTAAATTATTTGTATTAAAATGGACTTCATGTAGTATGAATAGTAATTAATTAACAACTGATTGCTATAATAACTTGAAACTGAGGATTCGGAATAATATTAACAGTATTTACGAGTGGATCAAGAAACATTTTTAAAATTTGCTCACAAAATTTCACCATTACCTTAATGGAAAAAACACAAAGTTAAAATAAAGTGTCATAAGTGTGGAGTTTGTCACACAAGAAAATATTTTGTTCTTGCTGTGCAGTTGATTTTTTAACTACTCTTAAAATTAATGATTTCACAATTTTCTTTCATAAAAATCTAGCAAATGCTATGTGATGTAAATGTTTTATAAACCATGTTATTTTATAATATATCTTAAATTGATAGCAAACCTGATTTCATATTTACTTGAAAAAATAACTTTTATAAAATAAATATGTTAGTGTAATAGTAGCCTTGGAGATATAAATCAGGACAAAATATCCAGAAGAGCCTATTCCCATTCCAACAGGTGCCAATATCAATTTAATATTTGCTTAGTATTTGGGAATAAGGACTTTCAACCGAGATGATACAGTTCGTCGTCCTATAATTGCTCTTATAGTGTGTTGTTGCTAGCTTGTAAGTCGGAATATGATGAAATCGTGTCTTAGGACTTATATTTTAATTTAAATAATATCCTTTTAACTAAAACTACATTTGTCCCTTATTTAACTAATATTATCCAAGGTATAGATTGTCAAAGTGGGGACACGCGAACAAGGATATATATATATTTTTTTTAATAGCCCAACTAAACGAAGCGTGGCAATTATCTGGCGTGGTACCACACGGCCCACTTTAACTCACGCATTCTTCACGCACCTCACGCATGACTGAGCGCGATATCCCCTTCCTTCCCCCTTACATGACAAATTGCCCTGTGATTAATTCCCGTTCGTTATATGTGTTTGTAAAGATGGTGGCAAGATGTGAGTTTCCTCTGATAAACAGTGCATATCATAACATTGAGAAGGAAAAGGAATCCAAGCCGCGTGGCCGACTCTTGTTACTCCGATATTTCCTTGTTTTTATTCAGTTTACATTTCTTAACGAAAGGGTTGTTTAACGGATAATCTACGGTACATGGTTACGAGGAGGGTAACAGAGTGTCATGCACTCACATTCAAGGGGATGGGAAAACCACAGTGATAAATTGAACACCTATCTACCCCCTCACCACCCCCACTCTTCCTCTTTCCTGGGCACCCTATCAAGACTCAAACCTTGATTTCTTCCACTATAGGTAATCCAGCCTATTGCGTAACTAACACCCTACACCACAAAACCAAGTGCGTGTGACTGAGGTGTTAAATGTGCACATTTTTTGATCACCTGATTATATATTATTATTCCATAGGCGTTTACCGAAACATTGGTCACGTGTTCTCAAGAAGGTTCGCCATCCTTGCTGTGGCTAATCTTCCGGACTACTCAGCCACTAGGGCTGTAGTACAGCTGTAGCTAAATAATTACTGGGTAAAAAGCCCCCTTATTCCACCAGACCTCCTCCCCGACCCCCACTAGATTTCAAGCGCGGAAGTGACAGCTCGGAAATGTGGAAAAAAATAGCTTGACAAGATCACCCCCCCTTTCTATACGAGGATATTCCCTACTTAGACGTACAACGTCTTATCTACTCTTGTAATAACAAGATAATAATTATAATTATTACTGTCATACATTTTAGAGTATCTCTATTTTGATTCAAATAAAACTGCGAGTTTTGAATACTGTCGTAATGTTTCAAATTCCTGATATAATAATGGTCACTGGTGATAGATTTTATATATATGTGCCTATATTTATCAGCTATTAGCAGATACACGTGTTTTGTAACATATATATGCATATGTTTTGTAATTTATTTATATATCTAGGAACCTTCAAAAGTTGTTCCAATGAAAATCCGAAAATTAAAAGCTGAGAAAAAGGTCCAATAAGTAGTGTTTTGTAGCCGCCATCTTGAAACAAAATGAGGGACGTACATTTTAAATATCTTGTATACTAAACGGACGTCAGAGTTAAGTCCACGTGAAATTTCTAGACGGTCTTTGGCGTGGTTTTTAAGAGAAAAAGTAACAGAAAGACAACAAATAGTTTTTCTTCGAAAATTAGTGGAATAATAATGTAAAGTGAAGTAAATATGGACTTGATACATTCTAACATCAAGCGACGGATGCTCCATATAGCGTACGTGATGTTAGTGAAGACTGATGCGGTTTATTCCTTCCCCTTTCTTATTTTCTTGACAATCTTTACTTTGTGGAGAAGAACATAAGGAGGTTATACATATATAAATATGATACACTGTTATTTTCTCCTTCTTACAGAAATACCACGATCTGGACGCAGAAGTCACGAGGAAAGATGGCTTGATTTTGATTCGAGAAATGGCGGCGGAAGTGAAAAATATGATGGATATCAAGATGAACGCAGTCTTGGTGAGTATCACAAACCAGCGAAAGGCTTATTGTGTTGTGTTGAAAGTATTCCTTGTTTATAATAGCTGTTATTTATTTTCTAAGCTATATTCATGACCATACGCATAGTTGATAAGCTAATACAACTTTCAATAGCGATATTGTTCAACTTCAAATTGCGTCAATTTGCAGGGAAAGTGTTGAGCTATAAACAATTCAACTATAACATGTGAATAACTTAAACTAATATACGATGCTTCGGTCAGGTCAGATATGTAAATGTTTCAATCCGTACAAGATGTAACAATCTTTTTACCGTTAGGATAATTCATTACGTAAGTCAAATAATTAAGTTAACAATAAATAGATTTATTATGAAAAACATAAATGGGATATAAGATTTCAATAGTTATACAAGATTAATGCTGGTTGACAATTGAACGTGTAATATATATATATATATATATATATATAAGTTCAGGAAAAAAAGTGAACATATCGTGGATCACGGAAAACTTTACGTTAAATACAAAATGTGTTGAAATATATCAAGTCCAAACTATAGGAATGTTTTTCAGCTGATCGGGTAATATTAAGCGTCCAAGGCAGCAAGGTCAAAGGCAGTAGGTTGGAAGAGCCTATTCACTATCAAAGCAGTTAGGCAAGCACCAGGCTACTGTCAGTATGGTCTAAGAGGAGAAACAGTGAAATAATTACCAATTAAAGTTAACTGTAAATCCTATAAGTTTAGAGTTACTATTATATATATATATAAATTGAACTAGCTTGCTTGATTGGGACTTATAAAAGTCCTGAAGATACATTGTATGATGAATGATATGAGAAAGGTTTGTTAATTACATTGGTAATGGCTAGCAAACAGGTGTCAGCACCAAATAGTACTATGGCTGGTCCTTTTCCCAATAGATACTGCCAGACCACTCAATAGTACATTCATACAATAACCCATTCCCTGGGGTACCACATTACTTTAGTACACACTAACTTTTAATATTTAGTCAATAGGAGCCAACGACAGGCTAAAAGTAAAGGCATTATCTGCGCGGACCCCATTATGGAAACAAGCGGAGGTCCGCGTTTTACCCACCCCAGCTAATACCACACGCAAAGCTTGCCAACAATAATGATTCAACACATTGACCCAACTGGATCCAAGAAAAAGGAGTGACAACCTGGTTGTAGCCATACAAAAATTAAACAACTGAACACGACGTCCACGGCGTCATGAGAAACAGACTAGTCATAAGGACTAAAAAGAAATTACTGCACTTGTGGATAAAAGTAACCTTTAAGACTAGATCCTTATTACTTCTGGAGCTCAAGGCTCCTATATTTATGGACATAGGGAAAAACTTAGTCACGTGGACTAATATAAGAAGTTTGAAAGACTCGAGAACACATTAGAGTCACTTTGACCACACCAACTAAGTCAGAAGGACACAAAACCAAAATTTAGTCACTTTGACTGAAATAAGAAATCTAGAAAAATAATCACCTCGACTATATAAACTAAGTCAAAAAGACATGATAAACATTATAGTCGTCCCAACTATATAAACTAAGTCTGAAGAACATTACAAATATTATAGTCCCCTCGACTATCCAAACTAAGTCTGAAGGACATGACAAACATTATAGTTGCTTCGACTATACAAACTAAGTCTGAAGAACATTACATCAAATTCTAGTTTGTTAGACTAGGCCCATAAGTCTGATGGACTTAATAACGCCTTGATATTTAGTATATCGAAGGGGATTTCCCTCGACGACGTGGTGAGACCCACGACCCAAACTTCATGGCGAGCTGGTACTTCTGTAGGTGATAGAGCGGCGTTATTTCTTCGATGATAAGATGTGGTGAAATACAAAAAGCTAATCTGAGCGGCACTCATCATATACGATTTCTCTGACCAAACAGAAATAAAATAAATAAGGCGTGAACACAGGCAATGGTAGTGACGGAAACAAGGGGAGAAAGGAAAATAATAAAATTGGGGGGAGGGCGGAATGAAAAGAGAGAACACCCAAGGAACGCTGCAAGAGTAGCAGCGCTCTAGGCTCGTGACTTCGATCCCAAGCCGGTCCCGTCCATTTCAACTATTGGGTGATGTAGCGAGGACGTGTGAGATTTTCTCTGACTGTGCCCCCACCATACTCGTCGTAATTTCCATGAAAGCATGGTGATTGTATCAGAGCCCATCCTGTTATGGTGAGTAAGTCTTGTAGGATATTATTACTAAATAAATCAGTTTTACTTATCTTCTTTGGATTCAGCTATAGTATTTTTATAAGGATTCGTTTCGTGAGTGTTATTTTACACACTTGTAGTATTTCTTCTCGGAAGCATGGTGGCTGTATCCGAGCCCATTCAGTGATGGAAAGTAGATGTTGAAGCATATTATTCCTAAATATGTCAATTTTAATTCTCTTCTTTGGATTCCGCTATAATAATTATCATAATTTAGTATTTTTATATAGGCTCGTGGTGTAGATGTCAATTTTACATAATTGACATGCTACAAAGAGATGCAAGATGTTCCCTGACGTGACCAATTGATCACACCATGATGTTGACTGAGCTGGAGCGGTGGGTTGTGTAATTTCGTGAAGGTTACTGAAACATCAGAACACAACATATTTTAAAATATTGTTATGGAGAATGTTTTTGCAAAACCAAATAAGGGTTTCTAGAGCTACATGTGAAGACACTACTTTATGGGGTGCTGGGCGAAAGCCTCCCACTGACCATTGGTTTATACATCTCGCTTATCCGAGCGGGGCTTTGGGACGTCGGTGGCACCCTCCAGGGTCAATGACGTAGTTCCCAAGCCCCTGTATAAGAGGATTGGTGGCACCGGGAATCCTGTCGTAGGACTGCGCAAGCTTCCGGAAGTGGTATTTGATGGTAGGCATCTCCTAGTCCTGGTGCAGATCTACGTAGCGTACGTACCAGGATCCGTACAAATAAATACGAAGTATTTTAAGGTGGGGAACTTGGGCTAAGGTAAATTATTTTTGCCGTTTTTAGAGCAAAATATATACAATATTGCTTCACTAGATATATTGAATATGTTTATGATCATAGCGATATTTGAACAGAAGCTTTAAAATCAAGAGAAGTCTTGTTCAAATTCCACAATTCCCTTGAAAGTTATTCAACAACATTTGAGATGGGTACAAAATTAAACTAAACTTTGGCCTATCTAGTGAAGCATTCGTGGAATATTCTGTTGTAGCTGCTTCGTTGGTTTGTGAGCGAGTCTTGTAGAGATATTGCTGCTTAATAAGCTGACTAATAACTGAGAAATAAACTGCTAACATTCTACATTTGGAGCATCACACCTTATGAATCAGAAACTTGAACTCTTAGGAAGATGGAATATAAATACTTGGAGAGTTTAAAAATGTGTTACTGGAGACGACTTGAGAAGATCAGATGGACAGACAGGTTGACAAATGAAGATGTCTTAAGAATAGTGGGTGAGAAAAGAACCATTTCGTATGTGATTCTTCAGTACTGTACTGTCTCCCTGACAAATACTCACCTCTCTTGCTTTAATATATATGGTAAAAAGGAAGTAGGAATTAATGTCCATTAAAATAGAATAACCCTCAAATAAATATGTGAAAATTTTTAATAACCATAATTAATGACCACGATAGACCCCAGATACACCATTCTTAACAATATATTTCACATTTTAACAACCATAATTATGACCACGATAAAGTCTAGATAGTTCATTCTTAACCATTTTTTAATGACAATAATTATGACCACGATAGATTCTAGATAGTTCATTCTTAAAAATAAATTAAAATTCCCAATCACAAAAATTCATGACAACGATAGCCTAAAATAATGAAGATGAAACAAAAAACAATAATACCTCTTATCTTTCTAAAATTAACATAATACATCAAAGGAATGTATTATAAATAAGATTCTTACCTTCCCACCCCAGTAGCATTACAGGTAATCTACAAGGAACAATATTTACCATAGGAGAGTTACCAAACATAAACTTTTTGCCATCCTTTCTTATAGAAGTTAATTTTCCAGAATATACAAGTCGAAAAATAAGGTTGAAAATAAAACCATAAAACTCACCGAGTTCATCTTACCGCATAAAGAAAGTAATTACTCTCCGCCACCATGCTAGAGATAACAAAAGGGAAGAGCACTACATTACATCTCAAAATAAAAAGATAAGAGAAGGAACCGATAACAAATTCCTCAAACCCCTCCAATGGCATTAGTGTAGCGTCTGTCCCGGCAAAAGGTCCACACACGGTATCAAACCGTTAATGTTTGAGACCTAGCTCTAAAAATACACAAAAATAATTACTATTAAACATGTAAAAACAAAATAGAATATTTTAGACCACTGATAATGAAAACAAAGGAAAATTAGTACGTAAATTAATAATGATAAAGAAAATAGTTCCGAGTTTTGCTTGATATCAGCACCAAATCACAACAATTCAATATAGTTTACATAATCAAAAAGGAAGTTAAAAGTTAGTCTTGTGTTTGTCTCGCAATTAAAACATTAATACATTCTTCTATTAATTTTTTAAAAAATATGCTCAGCATAGTACAAAGAAACTGGATCTTAGGAAGAAGGAGGATTTAAATATTGGATGGATTGGAAGGAAGTAAGAAAATTCTTGGAGCTGAAGCAGGAGGCAGAAGACCGGGTGCATTGGCAGTCTAAGTTCACTGACAACAGGAATGGCCTTGTCGTAGGACATAACACCTAATACGAAATTAATAATATCTTAATCAATCTATTATGTATCTTCCGAAGACGGCACATTTCCACAAACTACCCGATAGTTCATAGGTAGTTTATATACAAGTATTTCTAACTAGGTAGATAAGATATATTTGTTATTATGACACCAACCCGAGGAGATATAGGAAGGATCATGACGTTATGATTGTGTCATCATTTAATCACAAACTAGGAAAAGAAGTGTATGGTGACACTAATCACTGAATAAAGTGTTCTTCAGCCAATTATATTAGAGAAAACACAATTAACCTATTACAGAATAAGGCTAGTTGCGTAGCAACTAGACAGCTCAAGCAACGTTCAGATAGACGAGGCTCTCTACTTAATCTACTTGGTTAAGCTTCAAGCTGTTCCTCACGGAGCTACAATACAAGCACATACAAAACACATGATTTTCTTTCTAGTTAATTAACAAATAAACAAATATTAAATAGTGCAATGTTTAATATTTCCACTATAACATTATATTTAGGTTTGTTTGCTAATATTTCCCACACAATATAATATTTTACTCGCCATAACCGGTATTACATTATTTCATCGTTGAAACTAGGTATTTAAATGGTTGGACGACTCCCAAAAATAACATATTGCTGACTCCGTGGCGCCCACACGGCGTTTCACCGTACTATGAGACCAGCCCACGGTGCTGTGAGGGATAGGGTATAGTAAAATCTGTTTATATCAAGGCCATCTTCACTATCGATTTCAAACACTAAACACTGTAGTGAAGCGGTCGAATTGTTCTTGCTCAGTAAATATATTGATTAATTCATATCGTTCTACAGGTTCATAACTGGTAATCTCAGTCAGAAATTTTGTGTTGATTATAAATAAATTAAACAATACATGTATATCAAATAAATAAACAAACTATATAACATCCATCAGTGGGTTCTATTCAATGCTTAAGGAGCCCATTAAATGTGTGAATTAAAAATATTTATTATGGATTGAATAGCCAAGCTATTATGCTTGTTAATTACGAGAATCGAGCCCGTTTTAAATGTCATTTTAAATTTAAGAAATATTAAAATATTTAGTTTAGTTTAGTTATAAAATATTTAGATTATATACAAGAACATATCGATGAGTGCATTTATTTATTTTACCACATTTTTCAATCACATTTATTTCCAATTAACTTTATCTGCTCCTAAAAAAGTAAAATCCACGCTAAGAGAACCACATACGTATCTAATATACGGGTTGTGATTGTACTTTACAACTATTTTCTCATTAACACTTCAATTGCCATAGGACGTGCCTTACCTGACCACTATAGAAGTCACTATCTCTATTCTCACGTATTCAATGCAATAAAACATGTTTGAGTTTCTCACCAATATCAGGGGATAGTGTATCAGTTTTGCACCAGATGCAAGCAGTTAACAAAATATGGCTTGGGTGCTTTGAAGATAAAAATTGTTTTTATATGGTTTATTGTGAAAACGAAAAGTGACACTTGATAAAGCAAAAACCTGTTTAACTAACAAGCTGAGGGCAGAAGAAAGAAATTACTCAGATCTTACAGATATTGAAATATGTTTGTGGGGTTCTTTTACCGAATACATGTTGAGATCTATTGATATGTGGAATCCACACAGATTGTGTTTTATTAAATACATCAATGATGTAAAGTGTGCTTGCGAGTTTTCCTAGCTGAGTGGCTAGGGGTGGTTGATCACATGTTTATGAGACCCCGAGTTCGATTGTGAGGAGTTGAGGGAGTAAGGATGAAAATATATAACACATTTATAAAATACCCAGTCGTTAAGGCGGATAGTTTAACATTAGACTGTATCCTTCTTTCAACTCTGATCAATCGTTGAATTTTATATTCGTGACTGTACTCTCCGTTTTTACTGAAGAGCTCTCGTGGGTGAGTGACTGCAGAAACTTCGCAGGTAAGGGTGGGGCGAGAAAATCCCACGAGAAACCGTCTAGTTTTCCCTAAAACGAGACTAAGAAACCTGTCAGCTACTGGAGGAATACACAAGATATAAATAATATATTTGGTACAATACTCACTGGTAGGTTGTGAGCCTCAGACCTTTGTAATCAGATCCCAGCAGTCGGACAACAGGCTACCCCTTACTCTCCCCACCATCCCAATCGTTGGGGATTTGAACCGAACAAGTCGAGGGTAGCTTATCATTGCCGGAGTGTGAGTTCGCTGGCAGAAAGCCCTGGACCCTTACAATCGATCACAAGCGACCGCCGCGCTATCTCTACGGCGGGATCAACAACTAACGACAAACACTAGCTCTACCATACACGAATCTCGCCGGGGAGTCAGCACTCCCATCGTGTGAACTTTGAAATGCTACCTGCAAACGATAACTAAACACAAATGATTAGGTCTATTTAGCCTTTGAGCCCTTTGGATTGAGTGACAGCTAGTTTGGTTTAAGGTGTTAAAAGGGTGTAGGCGGGGATAAAGGGGGAATAATAACGAACTGCTATATTTAAAAGTATAGTAATCCGTTTCAAGAGAAAGAGCTGCAAACATTTTCAATGTATTAATTTTTTTTTTTTAGCCTTTCAAAGAATAATTGGAGAAGCCATTAATTATACTTTGTATAATGTACATTATATAAACGATCAAATTAAATATAATGTAAAATGAAGCAAGAAAGGAGGCAGTGTTCATTATAATAGAAGCAACATTTATTTGCTTAGCTTGGAAACAATGTTTATTTATTTTTTCCTTCCATTAAGTCTTCGAATAATGAACATGTGCATTTTTGTATCTATACATACTATGATTACTTTTGCAAGCACAATTAAAATAAGCACTTGATTGTACACACAGAAATATAACTAGCAAGTTTTGATTTTTTTTTAATTCTTAAGAGTGAACACAAATTTATTATAAATAACTCATGTTCCCAAAATTAGATATGGTTCTTTTTATTTACATTCATTACCATTTTCAGTCTCTGTGGCCTGGGTCAGTTTTTTTATTCAAGCCGCATATTTTCCACTACCGACTTGCTAGGACTTTCATAGCTTCATATGTCTTATAATCTAACTTAAGAATAGAACAATCACTACATCCAGTCCCCGACCGTTAATTTATTACTGTGAAAGGGTAAACCTACATTTAACCAATGATAAAATTTTCGGCCATGCCGGGAATCGAAACCGGGACCACCAACTCACTAGGCATACACGCTACCGCCTAAGCTAAGGTGTCGAACAGCTGTGGTACAATTTTGGGTCCCTACTCTCAGGCACCCTTAATCAAGAATGGCTTTACCTATAAATATATTATTCACAAAAACAAATGAGTGTACTTTATTTACCTAAAGCAACAAACATAAAAAGTTTATTTTCTCCATATTGTGCGATTCCAATCGACACAAATATATCATACACAAAAACAAATGAGGGTACATTACCTAAACCAACAAACATAACAAGATTATTTTCTCTATAACGATGCTGATTCCAATTTATATAAATATGATAACTATAGCGTTTGGAAATGTATTATGATTTTCTAAACGTCAATGGCTGTAGCATGTAAATAATTTGTAACTGTTTAAGTTTCTCATATATAAATGCAGTATAAATAAAATATATTATTATGATTATGACTTTTACATCTCATATGATTTACCTCTTCCCTCTCCTTAAAAATGTTGCTGCATTACAGTAAATATTGTCCTTCAAGCTCTTTTCGGTTTTGATTACATAATTATATAGCCAATTTCCAGTGTTAAAGCATGATAATTAAAAACACCCAACGTTGAAAAATATCTAGCATGGTTGTTGAGTCGATGGCTCGCAATCCATCGAGGTTGAGGTTTGAATCTCAGCTGGGAGAACCCGTTAAATTAAGGCATTAATAGATAGTGGGGCAAATGTAACAAAAATTTATCCTATCATATATTAATTGATCCAACATAATTCCAGGTACGTTAACCCTTTAAAACCAAACTGATATCACTTCAATTAAAATCAAGCTTTACACAGTACAAATATATGTATATATAAAACATTAGGACTGGTTATATTTAAATTAGGAACTACTAAATCTGACAGTTAAGAATAAAGTAAACACTAAACTTATTAATTATAATAATCTAAGTCTAATCGCAGAGACAACACAAAGACGTGGTGCCCACATTTACCACCATCTTATTTTAAATTTTATAATAATATCCTTTACCTATATGGCCAAATATATAGTGTCAATCGTTTTTCCGTTGCATTTGATCAGAATCATAACAAGATACAGTTCTATCACACTCGCTGAGTAAGATCGGGTCATGCATCACACATGACATACAAAGCTAATATTCAACCAAAGTCAAACATGTAATACATAACTTTTTTTTTTTACTACACCAATTTTCATCAATTGAGTTCTAATTTTCTGTTAACTATCACAATGATTTAAAATATTAGTGGAACCAGTATTGAAAACACTTTCCCAATACTAATAATGTAACTAAAATCCATGATAAACCATCCTTTAAAATACAACATACGAATATTTGAATGAAAGGATTTTACAACCTATATGTATTTGTTTAGTGACGAGTGACATTGTTTACTTGGCTAAACAAAGCTTGGTCCTTGCATTGATTGGGCTGATGTTGAGATCACCTAGCTTACTCGGATACAATATAGGAAGGATTATGGATAACTATTGAGTGTGAATACAAAGGATCTGCAAGTCCGGGAAGCAAATAGTCCGTATACAATGTTGTTAGAATGCCAATCATCTCTTTTTTCCCAGAAATGATCATCACGTACAATTTATCCACGCGTGTGCACGGTTCAACTGGTGTCCATACTACAAATTGTCAGTAAAAGCGTCGATTTTTCTGTCTTTGTTAAATTTTCAGAGGGTCTCTTTGCCTTGCAATGTAGCAGCCTCTGGACTCATCAATACGGCTGAGGATTGACAATTTACCTCCATTATCCAATTGTTTCCGACCAAGCCATCTGGTGTAACACCAAGGAAGGCCAATTTAGGGTCAGTGAAGAGACCACATATTTCAATGTAAATAATTAAAGTCGCCTTTAATGTTTCTAATGCTTTGTATTCAGTTTCTCTTTCGTATGACATAGTGGTAAGGTGTTGTGGATCAGTAATTTATAAACATTGGTTTGCTATATTTTCGTAGAAAGTTTCTGCAAGATGGTTGCAGACTTGCCCAAAATTAGACGTTGTCAGGGGTTTTCACCTTTCTTCTAACCATAGTTCAGAATTATTCCATTTTCTAGTTTGACATTCAATGACTTATTGTTTTTCCTTGGGTTGTTGAAGACTCACAAGTAACTATTTTTTATATAACTTGAAAATCGTCATCACGAATGTTTATTTTCTTAATTGGATTTTGAAAATGTTTGTTTGACTTGGTATAGTTTGAATCCCGTTGTGATTTCTCACGTTCCTCTCGGGAGAGATATACCGTACTTCTAGGTGTTTTTGAGCTTCTACCAGCTTGATCCATGTATTTGTTCGTGCAACTAGTAGTGAAGAGCACAAATATTATGGCTGACAACAGAAGCTGCACATCGAGCTTGATATAATCCTCGCTGTGCGTAGTTGATGCGTTTTCCACTAGTCTTCTTCACAAAGGCAGTGTTATAGTGCTCAGCACAGTTATTGTCTGTATTGTACTGTACATCAAGCTGCGACAGCTTTTGAAGAAGGCCACTTTTAGAAGAGCTGGAGTGATATTTTTACTTTCCCATATCAAGAAAAAGTATTGTGATTGTTAAAACAATCGATCAAGAAATTATGACAAATCTTTAAGTTTGATTTGAACACAAACCCAAAAAAGTGGATTTTTTTTATTCTATCCATCCCCATGTATGTCCGTCTGCTGTCTGTCCCTGGCCACGGATTCAAAATGGTTTGACGGATTTTGTTCAAACTTGAAATTTATATATTAAAGGGTTATATCACAAAACTTCTTTTAAACAAACCCTTCGATTAAGGGTAGATTACTGATGAATAATTTTTGTAATTACAAATGCTTTAGAAAATGGCTTTAACGATGTTGTTTAAAATGTATATTGTGGATTTGTTTGATATGACAAATAGCACTATATATTTGGTTTTTGGGCAAAAATTAGTTGACTTATTTTTCAAAAACTTAAAATATTTTCAAAGGGAAATACTAATTTGGTTCCAAATGGGTGCCTTGGTAGTGTGTGGCATAGCAAATAACACTGTTTACTTATGTTTGGGGTAAAATCTCATGGGTAAAACTTACGCTTGAAACGCTTAAATGTTTTACAAATGTCCATAACTATTTGGTTTCAACGAGTATCTTGGAACTGTTTGACATAACAATGAACATTGTATATATTATGTTTTGGGGGTAAAATCTCAGTTATGGCTAGTTTACTTACGACTAATTTTTCAAAAACTTGAAATATTTTCCAGTTGACTCTAAATATTTGGCTCCAAGGGGGTATATTGGTAGTAGATGACATAAAAATTAACATTGTCTACTGGTTTTTGGTGTAAAACTCATTTATGGGTAGTTTACTGAATATTGGTTTTTGAAAAACCGGAGATATTTTACAAATGGTTATAAAGATTTGTTTTAAAATGGGCATCTAGGGAATGTTTGACATGAAAATTAACAGTGTATATATTTTGTTTTTGAGGTAAAAACTCATTTATGGGTTGTTTACTGATGGCTGACTTTTAAAACTGGAGATATTTTTTAAACTGTCCTAACTAATTGGTTCCAAATAAGTATATTGGGAGTGTTTGAGACAAATATCTCTGTATAGTTATTTTGGTTAAAAATTCGATAAAGGGTCTGTTACTGAGTGATTTCTTAAAATTTGATTTTTTTAAATGGTTATAATGATTTTTCTTAAAATTGTGTCTAGGGGAGGGGGGAGTTGTTTGATAGTATCTTTGTTTATTTAAAATAAATTAATTTTAAGGTTATTTTACTTAAAACAACAAAATTGAATGTTTTATAAATGGACCTTGAGTATTTTAATAGTTTTTCATAATATATAGAAATAAGTTTGTATATGTACACATAATTTTAGGGTAATTTAGAAATAAATTAGTTTTGAAAATTTGAATTTCTTTAAATATATTTATTTGGGTGACCTGGTGGTCGGTCTAGAGGTAAGGTGTCAGACTTCTGTGCTGGACCCCGGGGTCCAATCCTCGGTCCCGGCACATATTTTTCTGATTACCAAACCCTTCCTTCCCCTCTGACAAGATGTGTATTAATCACAACTTGTGAATGCGGGGAATGCCAGGCCTCCACCATGGTTCGGATTCCACGTTAAACTGTAGGTACTTCATTTCATCTCACAATCACCCTACCTTTACACATTAGGGTAAGTGCGTGTAACCCGAGCGGTTAGTAGGTCGTGGGGCCACTAATAATAATGATTGTTATCACAAGTGTCTTGCTGTAAACAAACTGTTTGCTCTACTTATATGGATATTCCCTTTTGAGCTTTCCGATACAAACTCAAACCTCTCTTCTCT
>CABEEJ010002603.1:37715-83542 GCA_901482245.1 Timema douglasi | reverse complement strand
TGTGATTAGAAGGATGCTTTCTTCTATCTTTTTTCACCATTAAAAAAAAGATCGCAACAAATTATAATATTACTATAAAACCACCCCTGCCAAACAATACAGCCCTAGCACCTGAACTTTGTGTCAGCGCTGGCTTGTTAGAAACTTTTCAGGTCTTAAAAGATAATTTAAAGATAACCGATCCCTCCCCCTTCATTCCTTCTGTATCCAACCAGGCGTACTTAATGGGGGTTTGACAAAATAGAATGCAAGCGTAAACCATTTTTAATTATTAATGCCAAGTTGAAAAATTAAATTGTCTTCTCATTTAATAGTTAAAAGCTCAAACACATTTATTAATTTCTATCTAATTTTTTATCTAATTATTCCATGGTTTTATTAAATTTTGGGTCATTCATAATCGTTTGGCATATTGATACCTTAAATTTGACACAATCAATATTTTACTATCATTCATGATAGTTGAGATATCATCAGAATAAGAATAACCTTTGGATAAATGGGCGAAATGCGGGTTGCGGGTTGCCCCATCAACTGTACAGATCCTTCTTATATTTCCCGCTCTAAGAAATCTTGTGCAGGGAATGTTTGTTTAACCTTTTACCTTAACAGAAGAACAAGAATCGTTTGTTGTGTTGTATTGTCTGTAGGGATGTTTGATTCATGGAATTTTAATCGAAACTTTGAACCGATATAGATCATGAGGCGTAGTATCGATTCAGGCAAAAGATCGAGTGGAGTGAATTGATTTTCTAAAGATCGATCTAACGATTCATATAAATAAAGTTTGCTTTAACTGACTACACTAATCAATAGTGGTGCACCAAGAGGAGAGTTGGGGGGCGTCAAAATGTATCGATGGAAGGAGGACAGCAACAATTTATCGAGGGCAGCGGGAGTTATAAAAAATGATCAATGGGGGCGTGGGGGAGGCGTCACTATGTTCGGAAGGGGGGTTGAGGGCCTCAANCATGACTTATTAAATGCTTCTGGAAGATATTTAATATCTATTTGTGGTAACCACAGAGGGCAGTAATTTAAATATTGTGTGTGGCTTTACATACAATGTACACCTTGTTTCTGTTATGTTATCCAATTTGTAACTTTAGAGGCGCTTGTGTGTAGTGGTAGTATTACTATAATATTTTATTCACAATGAGGAGCACTTTGTTTTACTCGAAGAGAAGAACCAGTGGGGTGGAGAACCATATTTATGTAATAGGTAGGTGGTAGTTAGTAAAATTATGTCTTTTTTTAAAAGGTTTTTGCTCTCCTACTCAAAAGGCAGATAATTCAGTACACCTTATTTGTTTGAATTAATTGTTAGGGAACCAGTAATTGAACTAAAACCAAACACACTTGTTGGTATTCGTCTTGAAGAAACCTCACACCTTTTTGTGGGAGGGTGTGTCTCAAAATTTGGGAATCACTAGCTTAGTGGAAGTGAATATTGTCGATGTAAGCATTCTATAACTAATTAAAATCCATGGGGCCAATGAGCTTTTTACGAAATGCTTTCAAACTATTGAGTGGTTGGCCAACACGTTACCATAAATATATTACAGAATTAAAACAGTGATGTGATCATTTACAGAACCTAGACGTAAAAAGATCAGATAGGTGGATTATTCTCTTCACTTTACTAACTAAAAGTAAATAATAACTAATTAGTAGCCCAAGATTGCATGACTTAGTTTTGAAATTTTCCTAGTACTAATAGTCAACAAAAACAATTCCTAAAGCCAACCAAATTAAATTTCCCCGAATCGATTCAAAGTGTTGAGTACTTTCGATTCGATCTCTTTGAAATCACTAGAAAAAGAATCGATACGCGAATCAGATTAAGGCCTTGGATTCGATCAAAAATCGATTAATCGAGGGAAAAGAATCGATTTTCAAAAAGGTCGATCCAAGATCGAACATCCCTAATTGTCCGTCTCACATTCATTGGAGATGTAAGGTCGCCCTCAACTCCCCTCCCTCGCTTTGACACAAAAACTAAACAATATTTATTTTTTCTACTGTTGTGTGTAGGCAGACGTGCGCGTTGTATCACATTTACATTTTTATGTGAACGTTTGGGTATGATTCATAGCATGAATTAGTTTTCTAATTAACGCTACGCCCACTATGTCAGTAATACCACACTGACCAAATAGTATTCCAAAGCTAAGATAGGGGTTGGTAAACCTGACTATGTCTTGGGAGGTTCTGGTTGGGGATGTGTTTCCACAACATGGTTTTTCCAAGCGCACCTAGTCCTGTTACCATGGATTCCAGAATTAGAGAGTAGGCCTAATGTAAACACTTTTCATAGAAAATAGCTTATCTAACAGCTATAACAGTTATTAGATCTTTCTTGTGTTCATACGTCAAGTGATGGGATCTGAAGCAATCACTTATAATATATTATACTATCATTATCTATAAAATAACAATAACAATATATTAACATGTTATTAATGTTGACATCAAAAAACTGCGTTTATATATTTCTAAAAATGTCATTTTATGAAGATTGGACTGTACTGCTGCCGATCAAGTGTATTTATTTTTGATTGATAATAAGAACACAAATGAAACAATTCCTTGGTTCATTGCATCTTACAGTTGATTTCTAATATGAATATTTCTGTTGTTGACGCCCTCGGTAGAAATTACACTGAAGAGTGAACTCTACAACCTGGGACATTTCGAGTGTGTTCCTTACATTTAAATAGGATCCAAACGGAATGTTCCGCGACAATCAAACACCCAATGAAAGCTCTTCCAGCAATCAGCTGAGTCAAGCTCTAAGACCCCCCAGGATACTTGTACGGTAAAGTACCTCTAACTGATGCAATTCTTTATGAACACGTTAGAAAATAAGATGTGTTAGCAACCCTGTAGGCAGTAACGGGGTATTGGAAAGTCAATAACCTGTTAGCCAGGAAGATTGTGAGAGTCGCCGCCAAACAACAATAGCTTCCTAAAAGCTGTTAAGGGGGTGGCTTTCTTCCCTTGTCTTGGACCGCGTTAAAGGTCCGGGGGACAGTTAGGTTCGTCCATGTTGGATCTTGAGGAAGCTATGGGAGTATTTTTCCCAATATTTAAAATATAGTATCTGTTGAGTCGAGTAGGAGATTCATTACTCTTGTCTCGCCGGGCTACGGCCAAGGACGTTCCCAGGTGAACTCTGGGGTGTCATGTTTTTGTGAACCTTTGAAAGACACCTCGCGTTAGTCACTTGGTTAGTCGCCACGGATATAATTATTATTATAAAAAATAATCAGGTGTGACAGTGCGTAGTAGTTATATTATATCACGGCTAAACGGTGGATATTGTAATTCACCTTAAATCGGTTGACGGCCACTCTCACACTAAATAAGACGCGTGACGTGTATCGAGTGAATTGCTAATATAAATTTAAATATATGATTTCTTTAATTAATTTAACCCACTATACAATCACTACAAAATTTTATATTGAAATAAGATAAACATTCATTCCGTGTAGACCTCATTTAATTTGCAAGCTATTACGGTCATCTACAGGTTGGCCACGAATGTGTGTTAGCTGAGGTCCGCTTATGCGCGTAGCATAACAAGGTTCGAACTCACAGCGACCCGCCAAAGACCCGACTCCTCTAAATCATAAACAATGTTGGTGTAAGGTGTTTACTCTTGAATGGCTGTGATAGAAGCGGGTGGAGAGGGGCGTAGAAGGGGATTTACTCTTCCGGACGTCGTAAAAAGGTTGACAGTTACGTCAAGTCGAAAACTAGCCAAGGGAGCGTCAAACGGGCGATGAGCGATAAGCAAACACATATAAGAACAGGCCGTACCCACCTCGGGCGCCATCTTGGGTGAGGACAATGGTGGGGAGAACGGAAGGGTTAGGGGGTAAAGCCGTCCTCACCCTATGAAAAATTAGAGCTGATGTAAACAGAACTTTCCCGTCAACAAAGCACAGACAAACACCGGTTTGCGCGGACTAAGAGGATGACTTACAGACTATAGATTTGGAGAGTAACCAGTCCTCTATTCAACCTGAACTGATAGTTATACTAGGAGATTGGTTGACTGACTAGACTATAAAACCCCCATTTGACGGGAGATTGGTAGACTTCTGAGGCTGGAGTATAAATACGACTTTTTAAGTATCAGGTCCATTTCATCTGGTCTTGGCGCTGTAGGAAAAGACTGGTTTCGAATCCCGGCCAAGGTATACTGAGGGTGTCCCCCCCCCCCTAAAACCCACCTCGGTGGCGTAGTTGGCTAACGCGCTAGTCGTGTTGAGCTCGACTGCTGAGGCCAGGGAGATCGAGGTTCGAATCTCGGTCGGGTGAACTGGGGGTGGTTTTTCCTAAATGGTTTTCCACTCTCCCTCCACCCAAATGTGGGTTCACTTCCTCTAATTTAACCTCCCTAATTCCTAATTCATTAGCGTAATTAGTACTTAGAGCGTATAACCCAAACGGGTAGTAAGACGTGGTGCTAAATATTAAAATTTTCCCCCTAAATGTTTTCTCCCCGTGACTCCCCGTTTTATCTAAATTCTACCTTCTTCATCCTTAATCAATTTTAAATGTATATTACAACTATAAACAAATATTGTAATTCATGAAACCTCATCTTGTATCATGACGTCATAGTGGAATAATTGTAGAAAAGGGGGGGAGGGTGATTTATTATTTTCTCGGTAAAAGACCGATAGTCCAACGTCCCCCCACCACTTGTCTTTTGGCTTCACAACAACGCCATCCGTCTGCCAGTCACTCTTTGTTGATACAGCTAAAGCAGGGTTGCCTCTGTTTTAATACTACCAAATTCCTTGTTTTTTGCAGGTTTTTCAATAGGAACTCCCATTTATCCAGGCAGCTTAGGTTGAAGAAAAAAGTGTTACAATTTCATTTTTCACCAAAGTGACTTAAGTGTGACGTCATATAACAGAATGGTTTCAGATTTAGGGGGAAATACATCTTCTGTGGCGTCACAACCCTTGTTTTAGGGGTAGTAAGACATAGCTTTCAGTTAAATGTTTCAAATTAACAAATATTTCTGTATTTTCACTAGATTTTGCAGAATTCCTGTGTTTTCACGGTATTTTCCAAACACAAAAAATGGACATTCCAAGTCGACTAGAAAAGAGTGAGAACAGAATCACCACCATGCATTCAAAACACCTGTTTCAATCTGCTGGTTCTAAAAATAACGCTACTCGGCAAATGTTGAAAACGCCAAATCTGGATCAATGTTGTATTACATTACGTATTAACCGGGACTATTGGTTGTATTACATTTACGTATTAACCGGGAATGTTTGTTGTATTACATTACGTATTAACCGGGACTATTTGTTGTATTACATTACGTATTAACCGGGACTGTTTGTTGTATTACATTACGTATTAACCGGGACTGTTTACAAAGTCCTTCTACTCGTTTTAACCGCATTTAATCCGAGTTTCCAGCAATTAGCTATTATAATTATATCGATAGTGTTTGAAAAGGGAAGTGTAAGGGGGAATGTAGCAAGGAGGAAGCGTACCAACATTCGCACGGGAAGAGGATGGAAAACCCCATGGCAAGTAGGGGAGAGGACCTCTCGTCACGTGAGTCAGGCACTCTAAAGGGGATGAACAATTGCTTCTAATAGTACATACATAGTCCCCAGCCGGTGATCGAGCTCAACATCCCAGGAAGAAATTGAATTGAAGACCACGCCCACCTAGTAGTATCTTCAGAGCAGACGCGCAACCATAGGGGGGCCTAGTCTTTAATCTTAAGGGGTAGTGGTAGGGGGTCGTACCCTTCCTCTCTTCTTGGTCCAACTCACCCACGAGGGTAAAAGGTAAATTTGCACCCCACTCCCCTTTTGTTCATTTGACCGTTTTAGGTCATGCTGTGCTCCTCTAGGAAGGTTGATATATTTTTCACAGTGTTCCTAGAGAGGAAACCCCCATTTGACCGTCTGAGGCCAAGCTGTGCTCCCCTAGGAAGCTTGATACATTACTCACTATGTTCCTAGAGAGGAAACCCCCATTCGACCGTCTGAGGTCAACCTCTGGTTTAATGGAGGACGAGAGGTGAGACTTGTTTCTCGCCCTTGAGGTCATTGAGCAGTTCCTTTTATCGCGCGCTCCCGATTATGTCGTCACAGATACAAGAGGGTAATTTAATAAATGATTATAATTATAATTATACTAGTATTATAATTTTACCCGCCTGGGTGGTTGAACAGTCTGAGGCGTCAGTCTCGTAATCAACTAAAATGCCGTGGACACGACGGGGAGATTGAGTTCTGAAACCTAGTCAGTTGTACTGAGGTTTTTTTTGATTGAATGGTTTTTCACCCCACCTCCACGCAAATGTGGATATATTTCCTCTCAATTCTATCAGTGGACGGGTAGTAATAAGTGGTTGAAAATGACATTAACAGTGGCTCGAGCTCTCGGTCTGTGAACTCGACACTGGACCGAACAAGCACAGCAGGAGATGATGTTTTAGCACGGGCGTGTCGGAGTGTTTAATTATGTAGAGGTAAGCCGAGCGTAGGCTATTTGGTTTCACTCTCATCATCCTGATAATTGGGTGCTCTACTCAGTGATGAGAACATTCACAGGTTCTGTTTGAATAAGCTCCACTTACCCTGGCAACAGGCCACGTCCCACCACTGTAAATCTTAGAGTAATAACAATTCTTGCCGGACTTTCCCCGCCAGTAGATGCGCCTCACCGCCATCTTGTTTGGATCGACTAGGCGGTTGTGTTCCTTCTCACTCTAGCGCCGTGTCATATATCTCCTTGCATTGTTGTAGCTCGGGCGGGAACAAAAAGGGTGGCCGTGCGTCCTGATTGGGTCTCCGCTTAGTCGTGCGTCTTGATTGCATAAATCTCCCGCTTCCGCGAAACCACCGACAGAACCACCGGCCTCATCCTCCGAGACGTTGTTGGATTATTCCATCTCTAGATGGAGCGGTCATGCCACACAATCCAGGAACTATTCTTGAACAAAACTTGGTTACGGGAAGAGATGTTTTTATTCTAACTAGGATTAAAGCCCTCGTAGCTATCAATCTCACAACTTGTTGGAAGAAATTATTAGTTAGATTAATGTTAAAATGGCGGAAGCGTGGATTAGTTAATAAGTTATTATGAAACAAATAGATTGAAGAATTTGAAAAAAAAAAATTGTGGACGTAAAGACGCTTTCGAACAAAGTGAAAATAAATATTACTTCGGACTGAATAAACGGCATGAGTTGAGTTTAATTGAATGTTTGAACAAGTAATGAGATAATCTACTTGTGGGTCTGCTGGTTATATTATTTTTATCTGAACAAAACACTAACTTGACCTTTTACAACAAATGTAACAGAGATGAAACGAAACAAAGTATTTCGTACTGATGCACCTCTGTTTGCATAAAGTGTAGGCAAAATTACTTTAGGTCAGCTAACTTTTTGTAAAGTTAATTTTTAGGCTAAATGAATTTAGGCCAAATTACTTTAAGCCTACAGCCACTTTCCCTTTTTTCGGGGACAAAGAGACAAACAGAAAAAGAAAGAAACATACATACGTGGGGACAAATATAATTGAAAAACCCACTTTTTTTTAGAGTTCAGAGCCAGAGGCATTATTCATTTATCTGATGGGTAGAAAATGTATCCAAATACGATACTTTCGCAATATGAATAAGTTAGCTAGAGTTCAGACACACACACACTGATCTCAAGATGCTAGAGAAATACGCCTGGGTTGGCTGAACTGATAGTGTACCTGGCAGTATTGTGGTGTATTATTGACCCGATAAATTGAATTTGTAATATATTTTTTTCATTATGATTCTAAATGCTCTTTTTAAACTAATATGGGTGAATTTTCTTAAAATTAGTTTTCTTCTTCCTGTTATATTATGTTGGATAATAGAATACACCGATTAATTAAAACTGATGGTGGATCGAATAAGAGAAAACATACCATCACACTCCTGGAGGGAGATTGTTGAACAACATTATATATAAGCCCCCTTTCTCCCCCTTCTGTGCAACTTATAGGGATCGAGTCCCAAGACCTTCCGATACATAGTCGTTCACGCTATCCGTGCGTTGGACCTCACCCATAGAAACAAGTTTTCGTTTCTAAAAGCAGCCAGTTAGAAACTATGAAAAGACGACCTAGGCCAATGAGAAGTTATCTGTACTCCCTCCCTCCACCCCGTGGTAACCATGTTTTGAGCGTGGGAGTGCTGCGCCCCCTCCCCAGGTAATATCGGATCGTCTTAGGGTGCCCTCTGTCTTGAAGCGCGCGCGTGTGTGTGTGTGTGTGTCGCTATGAGGTTATTGATTCTGGTGACCCGCCTAGAGGGGTGGGAGGAGAAGGGTGGTGAAAGGTGGCGACCCACCAGTCCCGGTCTCCTAGCCACTAGCAAAGAACACAACAACTTTTCTTCACATTACTTTTTATCTTCCCTGATCTATTTTCAAAAAGTGGAAAGGGGGGAGGGGGGAGAAGAAACTTTTCAATAAAACGTTACGATAAAATTATGACAAATTGTGTTTACTATTACTAATTTTTTTTAAATTTATATAATTTATTCTCTGCCATAGTCGGGATTGGAGGAGCATAGTAATTAAGAAGATAGTTAACCACTTCTCAGAGAGTATGGTTCGATTCTTGGTTGGGTGAAAATGTATTATTCCTCTGTATCTAAAATAGATGAGGTAAAAATGATGCTGAGTTTACTTAAGGGGTATACTAACCATTTGTTCGTTTGATATCATCAATAATTTCTGAACAGAAAAAGGCTTGTTCAGTTTTAACTAACTTAGCTCTGACTTCCAAGGACATGGCTCGAACCCATCTAGATGCACCGAGGATAGTGTTTTTTAATCAGTGAATGGTCATGGAGTTTTGTCAGTGTTAATTGAGCTTAGTTAAATCCACGCATGTGCTATGTTCTTCCACACTTTGTCCCCATTTGACCAACTATACACAAATTTTGCTCCTAGTTAAACTGACTTTGCTTACCCTGGAAACAATCCACGACACCACACTGGTTTTATCACAATGTGGCATGACATCTTATTTCTAAGATAGTGTAGATGCATAGCCTGTCTGGTGGCTATAGAGAAGAGAACTGTTATATCAATCAACCTTATTACCCCCGTACTCCTGAATTTAGTAGTTGTTAACACTGGTTTAATATATTTTTAAAGTGTTACATTATATATTTAAGAATGTTTCTCCCGCGGCTGGCTCAATCCGTTGGAAGGAGAGTAGGTAGGCTCAGAGGGTACTGCATCAACGTCACGCGGATGAGTCCACTAAGAATTAAAGAGTGAGAATGTGTTGTTTTCAGAGGATAATGGACTCAGCGGAGCAGATAGCAATGTCGCACAAGTTCGAGCCCAGCATTTCCATTAAGTACTGCAACGCTCGTCGTATTAACGTGTACGGGTCTGATGGACGTTTAGCTGATGGCTCCAGGGAGGTGACCCTCACTCCCAACCGACACTTCGACCAACTGGCCGTCAACACGAGCCTCAGTTCCGTCCTCATGCCAGCCGACGTGGCGGATACAGGTAACAGCATTACACATACATGTGAGTTCATTTTAAACATAGCTTTGTTCACGTCAACTGTTTAGAACAGCTTTGCACCTTTGGTAAGAACAACTAGGTACTGATGGAACATCCTGTTCTCACAGGTGACGCGAACATATTTTTACTTCTTTCATTAAAAATGGACATAGAACTGTTATTGTTTACAAACATTGATATTAAAGGCTCGATATTCAATGCTACCACCATCAATGTTGGTCGAGGAAGTTAAGCTTGCTACTTTTCAGAGTAAATAGTGCACACACTTTTACTTAACACTACGGTTGTTTTAATCGAAGTGAGAAACCATGAGTAAATATCTAAGATTTTTGTTAAACTCAATTTTTTGAATTTTACAGAGAAATTGGGATAAGTTTAGTAGTGTTTTCGTTATAAAATAGCTTATTTTCAATTTTGTTGTATTTTTTTTTAATCATGGAAAACCCGTTTCACTGGTCTCGATTCATACAACGCATGCATTAATTACCATTTACCTAGGTTTGGTGTTATCAATGGGACGATATGGCTCTTAGTCGCAATGCTTGGATGCATACTCATTTAAATGGTTTATTTATATTCAGTTTGTTTTCATTAATATAATGGTATCTATTCATAATCACACCATTCTTAGTACTGAACGTTTCCACTCATATTAATATGTTGTTTCTTTATTATATTATATCCACCAGAGGTCACAAAAAAACACATCAGAGGCATGTTTGGCATAGATTCCATCTTTTCTTACCTATTTCTATCTGCTGTGTTCAGATGCTGTGGTAAAGAATGCCATCGAATGGTCCGGGTATCTGGATCCGCTTTTTGAAAACAACTACGAGACGGATCCTTCCTTGTCGTGGCAGTATTTTGGTAGCTCGTCAGGATTCCTAAGAAGATATCCAGGTGAGAGAAACGTATCTGATTGATTGGTTTGGGGTCACAGCTGACAGGTTATTGTATTTATCTCACAATCATCCATATAAAATGAATAAGATTACTTGTTGATTTTCAATTATCTTGGCTGCTCTGTTCTCTAGATTGGACATGAAAGGGTAAGGAGATGTAAGAGAAAAAACTTCTAAACAATATGAAGATTTAGAGGGATGGTATGTAGATTATGACGAGAATGGAAATAAAAGAGATAGGTCACAAAGAAGTATTATAAATAGCCCAAATCTAAGCCTATATTGGAACAAACCTTTGTAAAAAAACATGATTTCATTCTTAGTGTTTTAATTACAACTGATATGCCTTATCATCTACTATATTTATTTAATATCTGCGTTCGAAAATAGGCCATTTGGTTTACTTTAGTTGATTAACTGTACCAATATGGTTTCGTCAATATAAACATTTTCTTAAAGATTGGTTGGCCAATTATTATTCTTCACAAAGGAGATAAGGAATGAATACGTAAATAAATAAGATATATGTCTGATTGTTTCACTAACAAATTAGAAAGACTATCGATCGGCACTTTAGTGATAAATAATATATTTTAACACTAAAAACTAACAGACTTGTACAATTGACACATTTTCGTGGGCAAAATTTTGTACAAGAATCAGTACAATCTCTTGTTAACATTGTTTGTACACAAGTTCTAGCCAAATACTGGTAAAACAGCACATAAATTGGAGACAATAGCTATATTAACAATGCGATTGCTTATTTGGTATTTTTGATCGCTAAATAATCTTAAATAATTATTTTAAATAGTTCATAATAGTATAGTAAATATTTACCTCGCCATCCCTGAAGAATATGAATAAAGGACCATATAAAAATGTATATTATTTATTTTTAAACGTTTGAAAAATTTATATTTGTGGTTAAATATCCTACAATTTTAAATTATAATTGTTAGTAAGTTGTAAAATCTTGTGGCCACAATATCGTGTCTTGTCTACCGGGTCTAAAGCTTGATTCACACATAAAGATATGCTATGCGACATTTTTCTCTTTTGTTTCACATAGTGAACTGTACTACACTATACTTTGAAAGTTTTACTAGAGTATTTTGTAGTATTAGAGACTACATGACCTTTTTTAATTTAAAATGTATTAGTGATAATATAAAATGTTTATATTATTCTGGAAGTCATAGTGAGGAAGAGGAAGAGTTGTTGTTAGCGGCAGCAGTGATAGATGACAAAGAAACTAAACGGTTGTGGTTACATGATATATGAAGAAAGAGGTTAGCTTTCGGTGAATACCACAATTTTCTGGAACGATAACCCAACAACACTATGTATATAAAAGAAACCCATGCACACGTTCTTCAAAATAGCTGACGTTTCATAGCAACACTGATTAGGTGTGATTATATGGGATTAGGTGAGTAACTGTCCATTGTGCGCGTGAGCAGCACAAACGTAGTGCGAGTGAGATGTAAAAACCGCCCGGTCCGTGATTTCGCTCGCATAGCGTGGCATAGTATAGCGTAGCATAGCGTGATGTGGGAACTAGTTCGTGTAAATACTTAGCTAACTATTTAAAAGCATAGCATAGCGTAGCTTCATGTTTGAATCCAGCTTAACAGATGTATATCCCCTCCTCAACTATCAAGACTAGCTTTGATTATAGCTCACCATTTGTTCAATATTGTCGCTGTTGTATTTCCCACAAGGTACCAGATCTTGCCTACTGTCAACTGTATATTCTTGTAGCCACAATATTGTGTCTTGTTTACCGGGTCTAACAGATGTATATTGCCTCCCCCAGCTATCAAATGGCCGCCAGATGAGTTGTCTGCCAGAAGTCCCCAGGACATGTTTGACTTTCGGAGCAGTTCCTGGTACATAGACGCTTCCACGAGCCCTAAGGACATAGTGATCCTTTTGGACAGCTCGGGTTCGATGACTGGTCAGAGAAGAGAAATCGCTAAGTCGGTCGTGGAGGCCATCTTGGACACCCTGGGAAACAATGACTTTGTGGCCGTGTTTAAGTTCTCCGAGCAGACTGAGGAGCTGGTATCTTGTTTCAAGGACATGTTGGTGCAGGTAAGTGTTAGTCTGTTGGAACACTTGTCTATTAATTGGCAAGACGGAGTTTGATCCCAGCTGGATGCACTGAAGAATTACCCTTCATACGTTTCCAAGTTGACTGCAACTGAAAGTTCTCATCCTTTGTATCATGTTCCTTAGGTTAAATTACTTGATTCACTGATAGTCATTACTGGTCCTTTCTATGTAAATATGAATGCCAAATATATTACTATCATTTGATTTTCCACTACAAAAATTATGCTATGACTGTGGACATTTTTATAAACAAGGCCTTTGAAGGAAGGACTTAGTCCTCTAACTATTTGTAAAGGGTTGATAAGTTCAGTTGCTACTTGTAAAGGGGAGGTCAGTTCCATTGCTATTTGTAAAGGGGGGGCCTGTTCCTCCACTCCTTGAAGAGACGTTCATATTCCACGATATATCTGACGGTTCAACAACCCCCTCCTCAACTGTTTAAAATGAAGCGACTGCTCAGTTCTTAGGCCCTGAGAGATATCCCAATGCCCCAATTCTCTGAAGGGGATGTAACTGGTACCCTTGGCCGAACATGAAGATGATCCACCGACTGAAAGAGGGAACCTGTGAATGTTTTCAGGCGAACATGGAGAACATCAGAGAACTGAAGAACGCCCTGGACAGTACCAAGTCTGAGAACATTGCCAACTTCTCCTCCGCCCTCATCACGGCTTTCGAAATATTGCAGAAGGTGAGAAGAGTATCTAGTTCATATCAATGCTCATTTAAAGCAATCCAAGCTTTAGGAAAAGCAGGTGTTGTGTTAAATTATAGTGATTGCTATCCGAGAACATTCTTAACTCTGGGCTATAGCAACGGATGCTTTACAGTCCAATGTTAATTCTAATAGAACCATCTCACATAAATAGTCAAATAGTTAACAACCATGGTCCATTTCACTTGTAGCCTTAATATTTGGCAACAAGTCAAACCTAAATCTCTGTACAACTGTAGTACATGTTGTCTCTCCTCAGTACAACTGTTGTAAATCTTGTATCTCCCCCAGTACAACAAAACTGGACAGGGCAGTCAATGTAACCAAGCCATCATGCTCCTCACAGACGGGCCTCCATACAGCTTTACAGATATATTCAAGCTGTACAACTGGCCCCATATGCCGGTTCGTGTTTTCACCTACCTTATAGGCCGAGACTCACACAACGCCCAGGAGATGAACGCTATGGCTTGCGATAATAAGGGTGAGTTCAACACACTCTCCTTTAATACAGTATTGGTGTAGTCAGTCAAGGTAAAGGGTAGGGTAAAACCATTCTACTGGTATCTTGTAAAATTGAAGCACTGTGGTACATGTTTGTGCCACCAGGTTACTACGTGCGAGTAAGCAGTGAAGAAGAAGCTAGAGAAAAGGTTCTCAATTACGTGTCTGTGATGGCCAGGCCCATGGTCATGTACCAAAACGATCACCCAATCCAGTGGACCCCAGTCTACACTGGAGGGAAGGTAACAACAACTCTTGTCAACCTCACACTCCCCCTTCCCCCGTGGGGCTCTAGGGTCTGAAGGTTCAGGATCGCCAACTACAGTACTCAAGTAGAAATTCATATGATAGGGTTGTGCTTATTGAGGGAGTCCCGATTCTGGGCTGACATTGTCAAGGATCATAAACAACCAACAAAGTCCGAGACATTCTAACATTCCTAGTTTAGAAAGAGAAGTATGAAATATTTTACAAGAGCAACTTGGTGTCTTTAAAAATGGAGACTTTATTAACAAAAATGTGTTAAGTTTCATTTGTAAAACAAGTGTTTTTTCTTGTTTGAAAAAATGTGTTTTAATCCAATGATTGTTCTTGACAGGCCAGTAATATTCAGAGTGAGAGTGACACGGATGGCCAGTTGATGACATCAGTGTCCACACCAATTTTCGACAGAAGAAACTACACTGTAAGAAACTGCCATCTGTTTTGTTTTTATGAATTGGTGTCATTATGACAATTAATATTGTTGTTTTTGTTGCGAGATCAATAATATTACAAATACATCTCTTTTGTTAAGCATAAACATTGACATATTTTGACTAAAGTTGCATGAAAGCATCCATATTAATATCAGTTGCAGATCTCAAATGTTTCGCTAAATCCAATCTATTCATGTTTTGTTGATTTAGAGGCGAGTGGCCAACCTGCTCGGTGTTGTAGGCACTGATGTTCCTATTCAACAAATCAAGAAGCTGGTTCCACCATACAAGGTACGTTCCTGAATTTCACAGCTGCATTTATCTACCAAGACTATTGTTGGAGAAAGTTTTTAAACATGTTTCAAAGACATGGTGATATTTAAACATAGCCCTTTAAAATGAAGAGAAGAAGTTCTTGTCAAATTTTACATCTTTCCTTCCACCATCCTTTCTTTAATTGCCTCCATTTTTCTCCTCGCACACCTTCTGTTATCTGATCCTCCTATTTAATTATTGGCCTCCCTTGCGATTTTTTCCCTACATACTTCCTTTCCATAATTTTCTTTGACATCCTCTCCCTTAACTTGTGTTCCTGTCACCACACCTTAAGGACAGTTATTTTCGTTGTACTTGGCCTTGTAATCTTCCAATCTGCACCTGGATAATCTGACATTGGCACAATATATCAACTATAGTGGTCGTTATAATGACTAGAGTTGAGTCATTGGAAACCATAATACAGCCCTTCACCCTGGACTAACAGTTCCCAACACCTTCACCCATATTCGCCGGCGTTAATACCTGATGAGTCACGGGTCTTAGGATCGATTCTTGGCGTGGTCTTAAGTGTTATCATTGAAGAAATTGGGTTTTACCCTTTCACAGTGAATAAATTAATGGCTGGTGGTGCTGGGTGATGTGTCAATCCTAGCTTGGATGGAGGATGCCCAGCAACCGGCAACTATTCTTGTAAACCATATGATGCATAACTAAATAAACCTTCATCTGTCACTCAGAGAGAGAGATGTTAGTTTCTTGACACTCCCCATGCCTCCTCCATTAATTAGTAAATGTTAACAAATAATGAATACTAATACATAATAAGATGTTTTGTTTATTTCTAGGCTAATAATATTTTGTTTTGTTTTCAGTTGGGAGTGAATGGTTATTCGTTCATAATAACCAACAATGGTCACGTGCTGTACCACCCTGACCTCCGACCTTTGGTGAGTTATCCCTTAATTTGAACATATCCCTGAAACTTCAAGTAGCATTATACACATCGTTGAGACATTTCACTCTATGGGGAGTAACTGAAATGTTTAAAAAAAACTGTAACATTATTAAATAATAATATGTATGATTATTATAATATTGTAGCATACACTGTGTGTGTGTTGCTCCTGTTCGAGGTAGCTTTGATCTTTTCTCGCTGTTCAAAACATCTAAAGAAAAAAAGGAAAACTTTTTTGTCTCTTCATCTCACTACCAGTTTGGTCTATACACATATGTACTAATTTCATTAATGTGTTAAGGATAAGGAAGGTTGAGCTAAGAGGAAGTGTACTCGCATTTGTGTGTAGGGAGAGTAGAAAACCATATACGGAAAACATATCCTCAGTAGGCCTACACCCAACCGGGATTATGACTCCGACCTCCCCACCATTGGCGAAAGTGACAAATTAGACCATTCAACTACTGAAGTGGGTAAGAAAGCTCAGAGTTCGCCAGTTCTCTCGTTTCACAAATGACTGTTACTTTGACAAATGATGTAAATGGATTTTTATTCATGGAATTGACAACATTATTTTGAAGGCCTATAAATACAAATCGACTTTGAAGAAAAGTTTTGGACTGTCCTAAAAGAGCAAAGTGTAGAAATAAATTGTGCAGGCACTCATAAGTTCAGACCTAGCCGCAATTTACACGAGAGGGTTTGGGACCAGAATACAGAAAAAAATATTGGTACTTGCCATCTTCAAAATACGCGAGATTTTCCTGAATGTAGTGAGGTATAGCCTAACATAGATAATTGACAAGACCAAATCCCACTTTAATCACGTGTCTAAATGGATCTCATGAAATATCAAGCATGCACAGTCATGTGTTCTTAACAGGGTCTGTATCCAATCTAGTCTGTGGAAATGCTTGATCTTAACCATTTCATTTTAAAATTGATAAGAGTTGAGTTCAAAGTACATTTTCAATAAATAACTTTACTTTCTCAAATGTGTTATGAAGTAATTTTGTGTTACTAATTAAATAACCTCTTATGTACTGTATAATATTACTAACATATATACATATTTTTCTTTGTTTCTGCTTCAGATAAAAAACTGGAATGGACAGGTAAACCAACTCACTGTATCTTATAAGACCTCCTCAGGTGTTTATTTATAACTTCACCAGAAGGGGGAAAATTAACTCCTTACTCCCCTGCCTCTTCCTCTCTGTATGCCTTGACATGACACGTCAAGGAAGAATAAATAAATTAAACTTTATATTTACATTACCAAATGGAAATATTTAGTGGAGATATTTTCTAGTCTATTTGTAAAACGATAGAATTATTTATTTGTTAAGCTTTATAGAAACAATATGGATTCAAAATATCATAAAACCTATTTGGAGGTCTTACCTAAAAAGTTATTTATAATTAATTCACATACTTTTCATTAATTTAGTTGTGTGGAAGATGCTATTGAATAAAATTAGTTTTATTTGAGTGTATAATGTAATGTATGTGATGTAGGTGGTTTGTGTATAATGGAATGTAGGTATCATGTGTGTTGAGTGTTATAATGTAATGTAGGTATCATGTGTGTTGAGTGTATAATGTAATGTAGGTATCATGTGTGTTGAGTGTATAATGTAATGTATGTGATGTAGGTGGTTTGTGTATAATGTAATGTAGGTATCATGTGTGTTGAGTGTATAATGTAATGTAGGTGACGTATGTGAAGTGTGGTGATGGGTTTCAGTTCCAGGAGACTCTTAAGCCTGAATACAACAGTGTGGACTTAACAGAGGTGGAACTGGTTGACACTGATGGAGGTCCTCGTGAGAACAACACCCTGTTGTTAGACGTAAGTCCCCCTTGGAGCTACTAGCTAACACCCTGTTATTAGACGTAAGTCCCCCTTGGAGCTAATAGCTAACACCCTGTTGCTAGACGTAAGTCCCCCTTAGAGCTACTAGCTAACACCCTGTCGCTAGGCGTAAGTCCCCTTTGAGCTACTAGCTAACACCCTGTTGCTAGGCGTAAGTCCCCCTTGGAGCTACTAGCTAACACCCTGTTGCTAGACGTAAGTCCCCCTTAGAGCTACTAGCTAACACCCTGTTGCTAGGCGTAAGTCACCCTTGGAGCTACTAGCTAACACCCTGTTGCTAGGCGTAAGTCCCCCTTGGAGCTACTAGCTAACACCCTGTTGTTAGATGTAAGTCCCCCTTGGAGCTACTATCACACACCCTGTTGTTAGACGTAAGTCCCCCTTGGAGCTACTATCACACACCCTGTTGTTAGATGTAAGTCCCTCTTGGAGCTACTATCACACACCTTGTTGCTAGATGTAAGTCCCTCTTGGAGCTACTATCAAATACCTTGTTGCTAGACGTAAGTCCCCCTTGGAGCTACTATCACATACCCTGTTGCTAGACGTAAGTCCCCCTTGAAATTACTGTCACATACTCTGTTGCTAGACATGAGTCTCCATTGGAGCTGTTGGTGACCTGGTGGTCTAGGGGTAAGGTGTCGGACTTCTATGCTGGGGTCCGGGGTTCAATCCTTGGTCCCGGCACAGATTTATCTGATTACCAAACTCTTCCTTCACCTCTGACAAGACATCTTGTGAATGTGGGGAATGCCAGGCCTCCACCGTGGTTCGGATTCCACGTTAAGCTGTAGGTCCTCCATTTCATCTCACAATCACCCTACCATTACACATTAGCGTAAGTGCGTATAACCCAAATGGGTAGTAAGACACGGTGCTAATAATAATAATCCATTGGAGCTACTATCACATACCCTGTTGCTAGACGTAAGTCCACCTTGGAGCTACTATCACATACTCTGTTGCTAGACGTAAGTACACCTTGGAGCTACTATCACATACCCTGTTGTTAGACCTAAGTCCCCTTGGAGCTACTATCTCACACCCTGTTGCTAGATGTAAGTCCACCTTAGAGCTACTATAACATACCCTATTGCTAGACTTAAGTTCCCCTTGGAGCTACTATCACATACCCAATTGCTAGATATTAGCTCTCTTTGGAGCTACTACCACACACCTTGTTGTTAGATGTAAGTTCCCCTTGGAGCTACTATCACACACCTTGTTGCTAGATGTAAGTCCCTCTTGGAGCTACTATCACACACCTTGTTGCTAGATGTAAGTCCCCCTTGGAGCTACTATCTCATACCCTATTGCTAGACTTAAGTTCCCCTTGGAGCTACTATCACATACCCAATTGCTAGATATTAGCTCTCTTTGGAGCTACTATCACACACCTTGTTGCTAGATGTAAGTTCCCCTTGGAGCTACTATCACATACCCAGTTGCTAGATATTAGCTTTCTTTGGAGCTACTATAACATACCATGTTGCTAGATGTAAGTTCCCCTTGGAGCTACTATCACATACCCAGTTGCTAGATATTAGCTTTCTTTGGAGCTACTATCACACACCTTGTTGCTAGATGTAAGTCCCCCTTGGAGCTACTATCACATACCCTATTGCTAGACTTAAGTTCCCCTTGGAGCTACTATCACATACCCAATTGCTAGATATTAGCTCTCTTTGGAGCTACTATCACACACCTTGTTGCTAGATGTAAGTTCCCCTTGGAGCTACTATCACATACCCAGTTGCTAGATATTAGCTTTCTTTGGAGCTACTATCACATACCATGTTGCTAGATGTAAGTTCCCCTTGGAGCTACTATCACATACCCAGTTGCTAGATATTAGCTTTCTTTGGAGCTACTATCACACACCTTGTTGCTAGACATATATCCCCCTTGGAGCTACTATCTCATACCCTGTTGCTAGACTTATATCCCCCTTGGAGCTACTATCACCTACCCGGTTTCTAGACATAAGTGCCCTTTGGAGCCACAATCAGATATTTTGTCGCTAAACATAAGTCCCCACCTTGGAGCTACTGTCGGATACCTTGTTGCTAGACAGTAGACATATACATATCTAAGCACCACCTTTATTATAACCAGTTCTATATATAACTTATTAGTCAACTAGTTAGCCGATCTAAACACTTACCCATATGTTTAAATATGTTTTGTATACAGGGTGAATCATAGGGATGCTGGGAATTTAATACTTGCCTTGGCTTCAACTTTTAAGAATAATATGTGCCTATTTATAATATTTATTACAAAATACCAACTGTAATAATAAAGTTATTTTATCACTTAAAATTTCAGCAAGTAAAAAATTAATGTTTCTATTTTTGGTATTTATGATTGTCATTAATAAGTAATTTGATTTAGATCATCTAACTTAAAATAAATTTAAAAAATCTAGTTGAATTCAAGAGGCTGTAAGTTTCTGCGAGGAAAATGAAAGTTGCGTCCCCTCTTTACTCTAATAATATGACCTGGGTTGTTTGTTTCATGGACCTCCAGATGAGGCACAACATGATAGTGGTAATATGATCTGGGTTGTTTGGTTCATGGACCTCCAGATGAGGCATGACATGATAGTGGTAATATGATCTGGGTTGTTTGGTTCATGGACCTCCAGATGAGGCATGACATGATAGTGGTAATATGATCTGGGTTGTTTGTTTCATGGACCTCCAGATGAGGCATGACATGATAGATCAGAAAGAGGGCGAGACAGAGATCAGCCTCAAGATACACTACGACGACATGGTGAGTATCCGACACTCGTTGAGTTAACATGAGACTTGAGGAGTGAACAGGTAATTTGGTGACGTGAGTCACTGACTGACTTAACCTGGGGTAGCATTCTTACAACACTCAACAAGTGGCACCAATACAATTATAACAAGCATCTTACCCACAAGGGCTTCAGTCTCGACTAATTTGGTTTTCTGGCGTGGTCAGGGTTCAAATCCCTGTTGGAATTTTTATGAATAGTTTTCCACTTTTCCTCTATACAAATGCCTAACATTATCTTTAAAATAATACCATACTTTTTCCAGCCCTATTAGTGTAACTATCCATACAGCCACGATGAGTGGTAAGACGCGATGCTGAAAAAAAAAAGCGCTTTAAAACAAGTGCTTGGGAGCACACTTGATGATAACAAAGTGTTCACTCCCACCCCATCATCTGCATCACATGGGAAACTATAGTACACCTCAAACAGGATTCACACTAGTGTCTCTCATTATTACCACATTCTGAGTGACACTGGACTGTTCTTGCCCTAGAAACGTGTCACAACTCGCAGATACAAGTACTTCTACAACCCAATAGATGGCACGCCGTTCTCCCTGGGCCTGGCCATACCTGACGGTTACGGCATGTATGAGGTGTTGGCCGAGCAGGAGATCAAACACAGCTCCATCAATGGTACGTCCATCCTTCTGTCTGTCTGTCTGCCAAATAACATAACTAATAGGGGTGTGACCTCCCAACACTTCCGGATATTAAAGATTCGAGGGAAATAAATATTTATAGCATACGGGTCAAACTCATTTCGTCGCAAAGGCCATATTACCAGTTGAAGATACTAGAGTTGCTACATTTAAAATAAATACATCACCACCATATTTAGTAAACACAAATCAGTTTTAAAATAGATACACTAAAAATAAAATTAAGATTCTATGGATTGAAGACATATCCTTTATTTCCCTTAGAAATATTAACACTTTTATTAGCAGCAATGGTGTGAGTTCAAGAATTTAAAATATGTTCGATTGGATTGAAACATGAGATCTGAACATGGAAATCGAAACAGGGACCTTTGGTTTAGTGGGAAAATGTTCTACCACTCAGCTAACAAGGGATCATCCCGTGCTCATAGTCATTCTTCACTCATATTTTAAGGGACAGCCTGTGATGGACGTATAAATATCACAGCCACTGGTGACTCGGTTGTGTCTTCACATTGCCAGTAGTACAAATACATTGTACCTTCCAAGTGAACCAAGATGGAAGAAAATAACGCTATACAATCAAGTGTACATGAAAGGTGAAGGATGAAGGATTATAATCATGGCAATGAGCTGTGGTCAAAAGCCAAAGGTCCCGACTTCTGGGCTTGATTCCCGTGTCCAGGCATCATCTTTCAATTTATTCAATTATGATTGAGACAAAGTGAGGGATGAGGAAGTATTGAGGAGGATAGGAGAATATAGGAGATGATATGGAAAAAAAAAGTCTTGGTTGGGCCACATTCTTCATAGGAATTGTTTAATGATGAGGAAGATAGAGGGAAAACAGGAAGAAATAGGTTTGGAATGCTAACATGTATCAAAAAAGGAAGAAGCTAAAAAAGGATGAAAGAAGAGATTCAGGACCAAGGACGTTTTTAACTGACAGATATGATAGGATTTAACAACTCCAAAAATATAGGAAATTTCCGCAGCACGGGAGAATATGTGTCCAAGACAACACGGAACAATCAAATGGAAGTTAAGTTGATACAGAGTATTGGATTAAAAAACAGCCGGGCTAGCGCAAGACTACCACCTGAAGAGTCTAAACATAAAACAAGGTGAATTAACTACTAATAAAAATATAACTGCAAATCCTATAGTTTTAAAGTTACTATGCTAAATGTCGGCCAAACTAACCAGCTTGATTTGACATAGACACACTAAATGATAAATGGTAAGAGGACGGTCTCTCAATTACATTAGCAGATGACTAACAATCACTTGTCAACACAAAATTGTACTATGGCCGGTCCTTTCCCAGTGGGTACTGCCAGAGCACTCAATAGTACATTTATACCATTACCCACTTCCTTGGGTATATATCAAATCTAGTATACACTAACCTTAGACACTTGGACTAATGAGGTGTCAACAAGGGGCAAATAAAAATATAATCTGTGCGAGCCACTATACAACACTAGCTATGTTCTGCACTTTCCGCACCCAAAATAGTTACACAGAAAAAGGGGTGCCGACAATAATGCTGTACGATAATGGCCTAACTAGGTCCTCAACTAAAGGTGATAGACAACTTGCTTGTAGCTATACAAAAATTCGATCAAGTGAGCATGACGTCCCCGGCGTCGTGGGATATTGTGAAGTCATAAGGACTTAAAACGGTATAATGAACTTATGGATAAGAGGAACCTTAAAGCAAGGTCCTTATTACATATAGACCTCAAAGCCCCAGTGTTTAAGCTATGTCATATGGACATAGGGAAAATATACAATCAGACTATCTGACTAAATAAATTAAGTCAAATTGACACAAAACCAAATTAGTCATTCTGACTAAAATAACAAATCTGAAGGACTTAGAAAACATTATAGCTGCTTCGACTAACAGAAACACAATTAGTCTCCTTGGATACTACAACAAGTCTGAAGGACTTAAAAAACATTTTAGTTGCTTTGACTAACTGAAACAAAATTAATCTCTTTGACTACTGCAACTAGTTTGAAGGACTTAGAAAACATTTTAGCTGCTTCGACTAACTAAACTAAGTCAGAAAGACACAGAAACAAAACTTAGTCACTCTTAGGACTTAGAATACATTATAGCCGTTTTGACTGACTGAAACAAATTTAGTCTCCTTGACTACTACAACAAGTCTGAAGGACTTTAATATTTGTCAAATACTTGGTACATCAGACGAGATTCCCTCGGAATGGAGGTGGTGAGACCCACGATCCAAACATCAAGACCATCAGTATCTTCTTCAGGTGCTGGAGCAGAGGTTCCTCCTTCGAGGATATAATATGATGAACTACAGTCGAATGAACCTAGGGGTCACCTGTTATATACTCTTTTTTGACTCTAAACAGGATCAAATATGGGCATGTAATGAGGGAAAAGGAAGGAAGAGGGGGAGGTGGGAAAAGTGAAGAAAAAGTTGCCAAGGAAGTCCGCTAGGGCAGCAGTGCTCGTAGTTCGAGGCATCTAACCAACGACAGTCAGGTCCTTCTTCAACATCGGGTGTTCAAGGGTTCAGACGTCTGTTAAAACTGCCACGCCTTCGCTTCCGCCATACTTGCAGAATAGTTTGTCGAAGCATGGTGTTTGTATCCGGGAACATCCACTTAATGTAAGTAGAATACAAATGATATTATTACAGAATATATCAGTTTTAATTCTCTTCTTTGGATTCCTTTATTTCAGTTTAGTATTTTGTGCAGATTACGGTTTGTAGATGTCATTTTACTTGAGTGACATGCTACAACTGTGAACAAAATCATATTTTAAGAAAATAAATTATCGCACCAATGTGGAGAAGTGAACCTCTTTTTGTTTGGATTGTTTTCTAGGTTAGGATTCAATAAAATACATTTCCACACAAATTCACTGGCTTAATTTTATTTTCAGATAGTTCCTAAGGATATTTGTGTCCATATAGTATTAGCAAATATTGCAGACCAAAAATATAAAAGTACATATTTTTTGTGTTCCAATCCAGCAGAGTTGTTTCAGCACTCGCCTCTGGCTCTGGAGATCAGAGGTTCGGTTTGAACCCTGACAGGGTGCAGTTGCGATGAAAATTTTGGTGAAATTCTCTAGAATTAAATTTCCTAATACCTGCTTTGGTGCCCGCATGCTCTAAGGAGTCACTCTCGCAATAAACCGGACTGCCGATGACAGGAATATCGGGATTCAAGTGCCGGTCGGTTGTACTGAGAGTGGTTTTCTACTGTATCATCCTGCAAATGAGGGTACATTTTTATTTTAACCTAACTCCACCCTAATACATTAGCATAGTTAGTATAATGTGTACAGCCCAAACGGGTAATGTACGCGGTGGAAAAGACCTTCCTAGTCCTGTGTTTATAATTAGAGACAAATGGCCCAATCAGTCAGTAAGACACATGAGTAATGTATTGTACAACACATTGACTGTTTCCTGAACATGTATCTACATTTGGTAACCTCACATATTATATTTTGCCTATCTTTACAGTCACAGAATATTTCAAAGGCTCGAACTGGAAAGTTCACCCCGACTGGTAAGTAACTGCTTAACATGCATCCTAGCAGATCTAGCATGGTAATCTTATTAAAAAACAAGATAATACATCTCATTATCCATACAAATCTATGAATTAATACTTGAAATTAAAAATTATTAATATTAACTTACTTATGTATGGATATTCATTTGAGCAAAAAACGATCCCTGGACATGGGAGTGAACAGGTGAAGTGTCCAGGGTGGACCAGTGGGTGAAAAAGCAATGGCGCATTTAAAAAAAAGTCTCCCTGGTTCATTCCTTATGTCATTGAACAATTGATAGGACATAAGAACATGTTAAGTTATTATTGCTTTAGAGTCATCAAGAAATGTTGCCATAGTTGATAACAAAAACTACCAGTGACCGGTTAAGGAGCATGTTTACATTGCGTGCTAGCGGAGGGTTATTAGAACACGGGACAGTTATTACTGTGACCTCTACAACATGATGCTAGGACAAATAAATATGTATTTCACTGCAGTGTCACTCCTATCTTCCCTGTAAGTGTCCCTCCTAGCTCCCTATGTCCCTCATAGCTCCCCTGTAAGTGTCCCTCCTAACTCCACTGTTATTACAGGGTGTACTGTGAGTATAACTACGCCTCAGAGCACAGGTTCAAGTCCCCGGAGGAGCAAGTGTTTCACTTTCTGGCAAAGATCCGCAACCCAGGCTGGAAGTGGATGTCCTTAAGACCTCGCTCTCCTTTGAAAGACACTCCACACAGCACCATGAAGAAGATGGAGAAGGACTCTTATTTTTGTGAGTGCCTTCAAATACAGTTTAGTTGGGATGGAATTAGGAATGTTTGTGTACATACATTACTTCCAAAAACAATGTTTGTTGTGAGGATAGTAATACTCCAGGGCTTACCCTATACAAGGTGTAGCTCACCAATGTTTGTTGTGATGATAGAAAACTACACAGGTCAATCTAGACAAGGTGTAGATCATCAATGATTGTTGTGATGATAGTAAAACTACACAGGTCAATCTAGACAAGATGTAGCTCAGAAATCTTTGCTGTGATGATATTAAAACTACACAGGTCAATCTAGACAAGGTGTAGCATTTATAACTCCAAGGCTTACTCTAGGCAAGGTGTAGCTCATCAATGTTTGTTGTGATGATAGAAAACTACGCAGGTCAAGCTAGACAAGGTGTAGCTCATCAATGATTGTTGTGATGATAGAAAACTACACAGGTCAATCTAGAAAAGGTGTAGCTCATCAATGATTGTTGTGATGATAGAAAGCTACACAGGTCAATCTAGACAAGGTGTAGCTCATCAATGATTGTTGTGATGATAGAAAGCTACACAGGTCAATCTAGACAAGGTGTAGCTCAGCAATGTTTGCTGTGATGATAGTAAAACTACACAGGTCAATCTAGACAAGGTGTAGCATTTATAACTCCAAGGCTTACTCTAGACAAGGTGTAGCTCATCAATGTTTGTTGTGAGTATAGTATAACTCCAGGGTTTACTCTATAGAAGGTGTAGCTCAGAAATTTTTGCTGTGATGATATTAAAACTACACATGGTCAATCTAGACAAGGTGTAGAATTTATAACTCCAAGGCTTACTCTAGACAAGGTGTAGCTCATCAATGTTTGTTGTGAGGATAGGATAACTACAAAGGTCAATCTAGACAAGGTGTAGCTCATCAGTGTTTGTTGTGAGGATAGTATAACTACAAAGGTCAATCTAGACAAGGTGTAGCTCATGAATATTTGTTGTAAGGATAGAATAGCTCCAGGGTTCACTCTAGATAATGTTTAGCTCAGTTATGTTTGTTTTAAGGATAGTAATACTCCAAGGTTTACCCTGTACAAAATGTAGCTCATTAAGGTTTGTTGTGATGATTATATAACTCCAGGGTTCACTCTAGACAAGGTTTAGCTCAGAAATGTTTGTTGTTAGGATAGTATAACTCTAGAGTTCAATCTAGACAAGGTTTAGCTCAGCATTGTTTGTTGTTATGATAATATAACTCAAGAGGTCAATCTAGATTAGGTTTAGTTTAGCAATGTTTGTTTTGATGATAGTATATCTACAGAGGGCAATCTAGACAAGGTGTAGCTCAGCAATGTTTGTTGTGAGGATAGTATAACTCCAAGGCTTACTCTAGACAAGGTGTAGCTCAGCAATGTTTGTTGTGAGGATATTATAATGCCAGGGTTCACTTGTAACAAGGTGTAGCTCAGCATATGTTTGTTTTGAGGATAGTATAACTCCAGGGTTCACTTGTAACAAGGTGTAGCTCAGCAATGTTTGTTTTGAGGATAGTATAACTTCAGAGTTCATTCTAGACATCTTATGTGAAAATATACCTTAACCACATGGTTAGTTTGTCGGCATAGCCTAGTACCAGAGGGACACGTTTCAAAATCTTAGCACATGTTCTAGGTGAACATTGATGAGTTTTTTTTTGGGGGGGGGGAAACCATCACTTACCTAATGGAGGGAAACAGCAAACAAAAATGAATCGCTTTTCTATGGATGTATGCTTCAAGGGCTTATAAACCAAAGGAGTGCTTGCGCCCGAAAAGATATAAGCTGCAGCCCTCATAGTATTTTATACACTAATATTATGAACATTCAATATGGCTATAATTTACAAGTGTTAAAAAAAACTGAATTCATTGCAGTCATTTGCTGGCTGTACCTTCGGAAATGTTCTCTATTAAGATTGGAAAAAACCTGCCAATCCTAATAAGTTATGCTATATTTTAGTGTGAGAAACAAATAATGAATATTATAAAATTGCCGCGGAGCTTGAAGTAGCTGAGCAGCCTGAGATAACTATGGGTTGAGCCTAAGATATTTATGAGTGGAGCCTAAGATACAGTAGCCCCATGGCTTCTTTGGTGCTGACTGAAAGCTCACAGCTGACTTCTGACAGTCAACATTTAGGTATATACCTACATTTTGACTGTCAGAAGTGACAGCTGCTAAACACATGTTTTGCAGATCATATGGTTCGGCGTAGGGATACATAATTTGGTCTGGTAACTTTTCAAAGCTGTCAGTCAGCACCAAAGAAGCCATGGGGCTACTGTAACTATGGGTGGAACCTGAGATAACTATGGGTTAAGCCTGAGATAACTATGGGTGGAGCCTGATATAGCTATGGTGGAGCCTAAGATCGCTATGGTGGGGCCTGAGATAACTATGGTGGAACCCAGTTTGAAAAATGCAGTCAGATTTTATTCATTAGCAATTCAGTGAAAGTTGAATATTTTTATTGCACATTTCATGATTGAGGAGGAAGACTATGGTTGTAAGAGGAATTTGGGTTTCATCCAAGCTAGGACATAAAATAATTTAGTATTCAATTGTGGACTTCTCCTAATACCAGTGTTGTGTCTTGGAGTGTTGCCAGTGCAGGCAGATCTTGTTAAAACTGTACTTGTGATAAGTTCTCCCCCACTTTGTCCTCATGTAACCAATTACATTCTGCTCTACTTACCTCGCATGGGAATGTATGTTCGTAGAGTGTTTTAATTGGTGATCAGAATGATTCACAGGTTCATAAAAACTGCAAACAACCTTACTTGAACTAATGTTTCTTCCACCCCTTCAAACAAGTTCTTCTTCCCCTGGTAACACGCAACCCCTTACTTTTCATTACACAGATATAATAATACCCCTGTGGCACAGACAAGGAAATAACAGATACATAGCCTTACAAGAGATTTGCTGCGCCCCTCGAGTCAGGTAGAACTTAAAATATCCAGTGATAACAGCTCTTCCAAGTGAGAAATCTATAAAACAACTCACTTTTAAAATGTTCCTCATGAGTAAGGCAAGCTGAGAGCTAAGAGCTGCTGTCTCTCTGAGTAAAATAGTTCAGGTAGCGGTAATCCTCTACCCCACCTCATTGACCACTTCATTGACCAAAACTTTTCAAACAATTGAGAATGTTGGACCCAAATATACAATGCCAGTGCTTATACAGTTTAAACATGATATGAGTCTTGGAAATGCACTTGTAAATGAATTATTAAATATTTTGTAACCAGCTTCTGTGGTCACAATTCCTTAGGATTCACTTTTTTGTTAGACTGGACTGCAAATAGCTAGGATTCGAATAACAATCGGGTGTACTGAGAGTGTTGGGGTGGGGGTGGGGGATGCCTATATAATTTTTGTACTACAGTTGGTCACGCACAACGCCGTGTGGGATCTAGCCTTCCTCTATCAAATAGTCATGTTTTGATAGGGTCACAATTTGTGGGATTGTTTTACATGATTATATATAAGATATCACACATTTAAAAAACACTTTATAATTAAAATTTAAATTATTAAACTGGTCAGAACTTTCACCCTCATTTTGGTGAAAACAATATACCTCGAGGAGCTCATATTTTGTATCTACCTTATAGTACATTCAAGTTTAAAGTGAGTCGTTTAGATAATGCTCACTTGATTGTGCTGTAGTCACTGGGGATCACACCTAGCGATCCCGACTTTGAGGGAGTAAGGCCTCGAAAAGGAGCACAACACGTTTAACCTAGTGGCTGTGGCTCTGTTCTTTCCTTCTCTGTGCCCTGGGGTTAGGTTTTAGTGTTACAGGGATAGATTAATACATTTTGTAAGTCGTGTGCTGGTATAACCCCATGTACTGCTACCTTGCTTGGTTCCACTATGGTGTAGTTTATAAGATAGGTCCATAATGTAATCAGTCAAGGTAAAACTGTTATATTTCAGGATACATGGGATGAATACTAATTAGTCAAAATAAATGTTAAAAATTCATTTTAATTTTGGAGAAATGTTCTTGATTAGTTTTCTAAAAATGTCCCCCAGTGATCTGATCAGTTTTCCCAATGACCAACAAACCCTCTTGTGTATGCTAATGATGCATTTGTGTGTGCCAGGTGACAAGACGTTGATGCAGTCATTGGTCCTGGACGCCTACGCTACCGACGGCATGGAGCGGCATAACATGCCCTCCATGCTGAAGGAAGACAAAAAGTGAGCAGCTTGGCTTTATACCGCACTCACTGGCAATCCCTGGCAATCACTGGCAATCACTGTGCACTATCATTTGAATATATATCATTATACACTAAAAACTCATTTACCATCCGAAATTACGGTTTATCCGAAACACTCTTTTCACAAATTAAAAAATGTTAATAGTGTTCTTAAAGATCAAGGTGAATTGACATTTGGAACAATTTTTAGAAAAAATAAAGATGTTTCAATGCAGCCAACGTTGATAACCTTTCACTATATTATTATCGTTATTTTGTATGTAGTGATAATATATATCAAAAGTGACAACAGAAGATCACATCCCTTGAATATTTCTAGTAAATTTTTCTAGCTGTCAGTTAAGGTTCTTCTAATGAACATAGGACTGTAGTAACTTTTCTAACTCTCAGATAAGGTTTGTCTTATGAACCTTGGGCTGTAGTAACTTTTCTGTCAGATAAGGTTCTTCCTATGAACATTAGACTGTAATAACTTTTCTAGCTATCGGATAATGTTCTTCCTATGAAAATTTGGATATACTTGCTTACCAATGGTATCACATTTACACATATAAAATAATTCTAACAAGTTGAAGGTCCAATTCTGTCTTTTATTTATAGAAAACATCTTTTTCCTACTTCTGTATTGTACTGTAAATAAACATGTCACTCCCACGATATGTTGTGTATGTCCAATTTTTTTGTACATCCTTGATAGAAAAAAATGTCCAAAACTATGGATTATCTGAAATTTTGATTCTCTGGATTGGGCTTGGTCCCATAAAATTCGGACAAACGAGTTTTTAGCGTACACACGCACAATGCACTTAATGCCAAAACACGTCTTGATAACTTGTTTGACTTATCTTTGGATAGTCTATATTCTTGCAGAAGTAAAAGATAGTTTTAAAATTCACACATGCTAAGTGTGTGTTTACCCCCGTCACATGGGTACATAGCATTCTGTGGAGGGTATACTCTCAGACACTTGTATTTATAACATTGATCAAATGCATGTCTACATGTCTTTATTTAATGACCCTGAGTCCCAATTGGTCTTCAGCAATATTAGTAACAGTTGATATAGCATACATTCATTAGAACAAACCTCTGATCATTTCATTGGTCAAATAGTGAGAAAATGTTTCAATATTTAAATGATAGGAACTTCCGTGGCAACTTTATTAGTTTCATAAACAATTATGTTCAGCTTTTGTTTTGTATATTCCTTCCTAAATAGAATGGGCTTCCTGAATAACTTGAATTTTATTTCAAAGAGTTTTAAATGAGTTGTTTCCAGGATGGAAGGTAGAATTCAAAAAATATCCCACCTTTCTCCCCTCCCTTCCTTACCTCTCCCCATCAACCCTTCTGTTACAAATCTCGAGATGTAAGCAACTCAGAGTGCTAGTCATTTAGATAACATCCTGTCTTTATGCTCTGGTGTAAAGTAATAGGCAATTAGTTTCTTTTTAAACCCTCTCATGACTCATAAAAAACACAATAATGTATAAATTATGCATTGAAAATTAATAAATTTTACTGTTAAATTTACTAAATAAAATTGATATCAATATTTCCAAAAGGTAGTTTACAAATTACAACCATGTTCACATTGCGCTTAAGTGAATAAAATTGTATGTATATGTAGCAATAATAATAGACTGAAGGAATTTTAGCAATAACGTCTTAAATAAAACAAGGTTTTTGTGTCTAAATACAGACCAATATTAAATATATTATAATTGCTAATTTATTTGCAAATATTGTTGAATTGATAACATGTTGGTAGACCCGCTATATTTTTTGTTTTCCTTATCTTTTGTATGAGGGACGTAATGTGAACAGGGTTTACAATTTTTTGCTAAAGACCAGTTGTCAGTGTTACCAACTTGCCTTGTCCACACATAATAAATATCTCTTGTTTGTCTGATGACTGCACTAACTATCTAAAACTCCTGTTTCCACTCTATTAAAGCCCATTAGCCATGCTGATGGCTCTCTTGCACAGGTAAAGTATAACCGATAACCGTTCCATACAAACATAATTTATTAACAGAAATAAAACAAACATTCAATTTACTTAGACATTATAATAGTTGTTGCAATTACTCAAGATGACTAAAAGATTTAACATGGTGTTTGTTTTTAAATAAAAGAAACATTTACACTATTATTGAAATTATGTCAATAAACACGACTCTTCTAAACAGTTTTAAAATGTACACAATTGTTGAAATAATTATCTAGTGAACACAAGTTTTGAAACAATAATCTCTGATGAAAAACAACCATCTCAAAAGTGAGCACACCATCTTAAAACATAGCTATTGAGATAATTATCTACATGTACTGATTCAAACATATTCACAATGATACAAGACTGTTTGATCAACACCAACGTGAAAGACAGTTGTCGACAAACGCTTGCACAAAATGGCATGCCTTATTTTTTTAAATCACCTGCAGCTTTCTAGCCCTTGTATTATTTCAACCCTATCCTGAAGGGTATATTTTTTGATTTACTTAGTGGAAATAACTGCACCCTTGTAGAGTTGTAAGAAGTATTTAGATACAAATGTAAATTAAATATAATACTATTTGTACCTATGCCACTAGCTCCTTTTTATTTTGCAAACGATCGTTTTTAGATTAAGAACTAATTTTCTATCCATTTCTTAAATAACTCTCTTCATCTCAACAATACTTGTGTTACTAATTATGTTAAAAATTGTGTTCAACTGATGTGAAATGTGTGTTAAATTCAAATATCATAGTAGGTCATCCTATAGCATTATAATATAATCTTGCTAAATTTGGTTTGGTGTTTTCATTCATAAAGGTAAAAAGTAAAATTGTGTCCATAAACTATTTTTATTTATTAATTGTTATATCTCTCACTAAACTGTGAATTATTTCTATCCTTCTTTACTAAGAATATTGTTTGATGTTTGTAATTTACTGAAAATTGAAAAATTACACCTGGACACAGGAATCAAACCCAGGACCTTGGCTCATTACACCTATGCTCTAACCACTGAGCTATCCAGGAATCGTCCCGTGCCTAGGGTAATTCTTCACTCATATTTTAATGCAGTCTATGATGGACGTGCGGAAATCGTCGGCTACAAATGTGTGATTTTATTAAGATCACGAGCTATCAGATAACACAGTCACCTCCAACTCGGTAGTTGGTTTAATGCCTGGATAGCTCAGTGGTTAGAGCTATTGTCATACTAAGCCAAATGTCCCGGGTTCGATTTCTGTGTCCAGGTGTCATTTTTCAATGTCCAGAACATTATATCTAGATGGAGAATTCCTCATTAAAAGCATAAATAATAGCTTGGTCTATTTGATTCATTTTTATTTTATATTATGGTTGTCTCCACAGACATAAGCGTAACGAAAAAATACTGATGTGATTTTGTAGACAAATTTTCCCCACTTCACATAAACACATGTAAGCCCATGTATTTACAAGCATGTAAGGCATGCTGTGAGTCACACATACATTGCACAACATCATTTGTTAACAAAAAGCACTCTCATTTTTCTTGTGAGCTTTAGTCGAATGCACAATTATGAACAGCTGGTTGACATGAACAATTTCAAATGTGTTCCTTGAGTTGTTATTCTAAAGGTTTGGTATAATGTTTTTCAAAGTGCATTCTCCTTTAATAAAATCTACACACCTCAACATTTTATGAATGAAGCTTAAAGAAGTCCTGTGATCAGTAAACCTCACTCCCTCTATTCAATAATGATAAATACATCATGTTAATATCATTAATAGAGTCTTAATATCTATCTTTGGATTTTCAATTGAATTACCCCCTATAACTTCTCCTTGGATTTCAAGTTGAAATATCTCCTGTAATAAAATTTCTTCTTGTATTTCAAGATAGATTGTCTCCTGTAATTTATCCTTGGACTTCAAGTTGATATTTTCCTTGGTGATCAAGTTAGACAGAAAACAATTTAATACTAAATTTAAAAGAACATTATATACATAGAAAATAACTGTTGTTCATGTAATGCTATCAGTCTCACAATACATATCAACATTTAAAAATATTCCCTAATACTCGATTGCTTGCTTATAATGTTAAATTCAAACCCCTATGGATGAACTATTTTTGAAAAACATTTTAAGCGGCCACCATATTTAATGGATAATAACAAGATAGAATAACTTTATGCTCATGCATACATCACTTGGCCTAGCTTCTAACAATGTCCTGGAAAATTTCGTTAAAATTGGTCCCCGCATTTGACAGTTATTGCTTGACAAACAAAATGCTATATGGTCAAGTTAAAACAAGACCAAACTATTGGATAATAGATGTTTTAGTCAGTGGCCACAATACTGAGAGTGGTTCAAGCTATTGACATTGAGCCCAAGTTGTCTAAACTAGGATTTGTTTTAATTTCAATGTCTGTACATCTAATATACTGACAGTCTACACCCAATATACTGACAGTCCACACCAGTGGCGGGTCGTGTATTGGCACTGCGGAACTGCAGCACCCCCTATTTCCTCTTGATATTATCGATAATATTTAATATAATGAGTCCTTTTTTCTTTAATTCTTTATTTATTTTTGTAGTACAATATATATTCATTAAGCTTAATGTCAGTACTTCAGTAGCCATCCCCCAGTTTATGAAAAAGATACAAAAATCTTTGTATGGAACTGTGCGCTTCACAGTGCCAGCGATGTGGTGTTTGACTGTTGTACGCATGTGCACATAGGATGGGGGTGGGGAAGAAGGCTGGACTGTCAGGTAGAGAGAGCACTGTTGCCCTCGCAGTGCCGGCTCTGGTGTGATGGTGGAAGGAAGTTTTATTTACTCAGCGTGTGTTGTGCTTAAAACCGTGTACCATATTCTTGAATGTGATAAAGTGTAGAAGAGTGTGGAATTAGATTATTATTCTGCTTCCAGTTATTCTATTTGATTCATTTTTTTTTCTGTTCTTTTATTCAACAGAAAACTTTAACCATGGCCTTGCATCCCCAAGAAATAAGTTCTGTGACTGTAAGTGAACTTCAACAGCTTAAGTTTTCAAAGCTATCTCTTCATGAATAAGTTACAGTTAAGAAAAGAGGTCATTCAACACCTGATATTCTAATATCTCAGCCAGTCAAAAGCAACAACAAGAAATATATTCGTAGCTTTAATTCTGAATGATACCAACGAAAAAGTTTGCTTTGCGGCTGTGAAGTAAAAAAAATGCACTGTTTTGCTTCCCGTGTTTGCTGTTGGAGGTGATGTGCCATGGACAAAAGATGGTTTTAGAAATCTAAACAAAATGAAAGAAAAAACTGAAAAGCATTAAGTCAAAGAAGCACTTTGATAATGTTGTTTCACTGTCACTTTTAGCAACCGTAAGTATTAAGGAGAAACTTAGTGAGGCATACAGACTTTCAATCAATGAGCATGATATAAAAGTTAAAAATAACCGTAAAATTGTGTCCAAAATAATAGACTGCCTTTACTTTTGTGGAAACTTTGAAACTCCCTTACATGGACATGATGGAAAAGATGATTCAGTAAATCCAGGAGTATTTAGAGGGTTGGTAAATTTTGCATCTAAATTAGATTCAGATTTGAAGAATCAATTAGAAACCAGTGCAGTCTTCAAAGGTATTTCTAAGACCATCCAGAATGAGATACTTGACTGCCTGCTACAAATATACCATGAGGAGATAAGGACGGAAATTAGAAAAGCTTCCTTTGTAGCTGTCATGGCTGATGACACAACAGATGTTTCAAAACACACTAAAATGGTCATTGATCTACATTACGTATTGAATGGAGAAATATTTTATCGTTTTTGGGGATGCTTTATCCCAGAAAATCAAACTGCAGATGGCTTATCAAAACGTATTTTAGAACAATTGGACATAATCCTTCAAGTAAATGGACAAAAACTGATAGCTCAGACTTGATGGTGCAAATGTCATGAAAGGCAAAAAAAGCATGAGTTCAAGCTAAAATAAAAGCAGTTTATAGTAATACACATTTCATTCACTGTTATGCACATCAACATAATTTAATAATGAGAAATGCAGTGAGTATTACACGAAATGCAAGAATTTCTTTCTCTAAAATTCTGGCTATTCCAACATTCTTCTCAAGATCAACACAACGTGTGTCCATTCTCAGGAAACATATGGACGTCAGCATTCCACGTCCATCCTTTACAAGGTGGAATTTCAACATACGGACCATAAACTGAGTTCATGAAAATTTGCAAACCTTAAAAAACTGCCTTACAGAAATTCAGTCAACATAAAATGCAGATAAAACCATTGCTGAAGCAACAGGAATTTTAAAATACCTGAATGATGATAATTTCAAGTTTTAGTTAGAGCTTTCTCATCAGATTATGGCCTCATGCTGAAATAATTTACAACCAAATGCAATCTCGAGAAATTAGTGTGTTTAAAGTTAATGAATGTATAACAAATTTCAAAACTGCAATTTTAGAATCGAGAAACTCAAAGTACTGTGAGGATCATTCAAAGACACTCATGGCAGAAGCTAAGGAAGTATGTGACTATATATATGTTGATATAATGGACAGATATTCTTCCACTAAACACTTAGTAGCTACTTAATTGTTCAACAAGAAATGCTTCACTAGATTTAAGAATGAACATCCAACAAATAAGATAGTACTGACCACTGAAGCTTATCTCATGATTGATAAAGAAAAGCTTGAAACTAAACCAAAAGTATTCTATTGTAGGCCGGGTATTCATGAATATTGCAAATTAATTGAGCTGCTGAAATTCATCTTGGAAAATAATCTAGATGATGTTTTAGTGAAATTATGAAACTGATAAAAATCCTCTTGACAATTCCCATGACTATATCAGAGGCAGAATGCTGATTTTCAACATTTAAAAGAATAAAACATTTTTAAGAAGCACTATGAATTCGGAAAGACTAAATACACTTGCAGTACTTACAATGGAGAAAAATTTCCTCAATAGTAATCCAGAGATAAAGGAGAAAATTATTGAACTTTTTGTGCAAATAAAACAAGAAGAATGGATTTCATTTTTAAATGAATAAATCAAGCTTGAACTGTAACAATTTAAGTTAAAGTTAGTAAAATGTTTGATCTTGTTTTGTTAAGATTTTATCAAGTTCATGAATACATTTTCTTTTTATACATGTTTGTTTCCTTTTACACAATTTTAAAACAAAGGCTAGAAAAATTTCTGGAACAGCACCCCCACTAATTTTAACTACGAGACGCCACTTGTCCACACCAATATACTCACATTCTACACCCAATATTCTTACAGTCCACATCCAATATACTGACAGTGCTACACCCAATAAACTTACAGTACACACCCAATAAACTGACAGTGCACACCCAATATACTGACAGTCCAAACCCAATAGACTGACAGTGCTACACCGAATATACTGACATTGTAACACCCAATATACTGACAGTACACACCCAATATACTGACAGTGCTACACCCAATATACTGACAGTCCACATCAAATATACTGACAGTGGTACACCTAATATATTGACAGTGTTACACCCAATATACTGACAGTGCTACACCCAATATACTGACAGTACACATCAAATATACTGACAGTGGTACACCTAATATACTGACAGTGTTACACCCAATATACTGACAGTGCTACACCCAATATACTGACAGTCCACATCAAATATACTGACAGTGTTACACCCAATATACTGACAGTGCTACACCCAATATACTGACAGTCCACATCAAATATACTGACAGTGGTACACCTAATATAATGACAGTTCACACCTCATCAATGTCCCCGGAGTAAGAATTAATTCCCAGACTGATCCAATTTGATAAATAAATTAATACAATTTAAATGTTATATGGAACAAATAAAATGGTTTTATTGAAGTTTGTTTCTAAATTAATGTTTACATATAACATCATAAGATCAAGGCCACTACTGTTTTTTCTCACTCATACCAGTTATTATCCCTCACTGTATTTGCAGTTCTGTTTATAAAGCAGTTACATCCATCAAAGTACCTCGTTAACTGAATATATTTGTGCCTCCCGAATATCCTCAAGAGCTAGGATATTCAAAGGAGTATTTTTATCATAATCTTCTGGTCGAACCTTGACATTGATAGTGGCAAAGCAGGAGCGTAGGTGGGCCTCAGATAATAAATGAGCCTTGTTTAGGACATGGTGGTATAACCCTGCACCTACTAATGATTTGGAGCAAACTGATTTGATACCAATCCATGCGCTACTATCTTAGTAAGGTTTTTAGATTTTATTAAGGCAGAGTATACTTTTGTTAGTATTTAGCAAAATGGAAGAAATATAAGTAGATGATAAATGGTTTAGTTTATTAATTTATTTTATATTTGTGGTTTCTTTTATAATACTAACTTGTTTGTTTTTCTACAGCAGTAGTAGTAAAACCTTATGATATGTCTATGTGTGTTTGTTTTTATACAGGAGCAGTAGTGAAACTTTACTATATGTCTATGTATATTTGTTTTTATACAGGAGCAGTATTTAAACTTTACTATATGTCTATGTGTGTTTTTATACAGGAGCAGTAGTGTAACTTTACTATATGTCTACTATATTTGTTTTTATACAGGTGCAGTAGTGAAATTTTACTATATGTCTATGTGTGTTTGTTTTTATACAGGAGCAGTAGTGAAATTTTCCATATGTCTATGTTAGAACTTTGACGAATATGAATACATGACACATCACTGATAATATATGTTTGTAATGGTTCACTTTAGAAAAAAAATAAAAAATTAAATGTGTATTTTTGAAAACTGTATCAAAGTATTATTAAATAATAAGATTTTGTTTAGTCGATTTATACAGCAAAATAAATACCCACAAAAATTTTATTTTGTTATTTATTTGATAGAAATATATTTTATATTCCAAAAAATAAAACCAGAAAGTTTTTATTTGTCAACGTCGTTCATAGAAAGTAGGTAGAATAGAGAGAAAAAAAACTTACACATTTTTATCAAATATAATAAATAGAGATTATATAATTATTATTGTAATAAAATATTGAGTTATATAGTGTAGTTGTATAGTTAATGTAATAAAACATTAGGTGAACTAGCGGTCTAGGGGTAAGGTGTCAGACTTCTATGCTGGCGGCCGGGGTTCAATCCTCGGTCCCGGCAAAGATTTATCTGATTACCAAACCCTTCCTTCACCTCTGACAAGACATCTTGTGAATGTGAGGAATGCCAGGCCTCCACCATGGTTCGGATTCCACATTAAACTGTAGGTCCTCCATTTCATCTCACAATCACCCTACCATTACACATTAGCGTAAGTGTGTATAACCCGAACGGGTAGTAAGATGCGGTGCTAATAATAATAATAATAATACATTGAGTTGTGTGGTTTTCTTCAATTGATGGTGGAATAGTTTAGACAATGTTCAAATTGCAAATGTACATCTACTAGAGCAGTATGTTAATCTGGGCCCCTTTAGACATCTATCAGAACTAATGCCACTTCTCACATCAAGATCAGTCAAAACAAAGGAGGAGGATAATTACAACTAAACCTATCCCAAATCAAAAAGCCTTGTTACAGTGTCCAAGAATACTATGGCCATTTTTTTTTATTTGAGGTATTTAACGTGCACTTTCTTAAACGACTGATTATATCAGCACATGAGAATTTATATGAGCAAGAACTAAAGTGCTTACCAATTTTGCCAGGAAACATATTTCCACATACTTTCCAGGGTTCTTTTACACGCCAATATCAACATAGGACCGACAGCTATACTTCCCCTCTGAAGGAACTGGTGATACAGATTTTTATCACTCAAGAGAAATTCATCGACCCCTGCTGGGTTTGAACCCACGAACATTGGGTCCTGAGGTGAGCACCTCACCCCAAGACCACTGAGGGCACCGTTTTTTTCAGCAAATAATGTTGGCTTCCCATTCATTCACTCACTTTTATTTTTCAGAAGTGTTGCCTTGATTTCCTGTATTGTACTGCTATCTTACATGGTAAGGTGTAATTATATTACAATAGTAAAGTAAAGAGAAAAAAAGTTATGTTTTCATTTCCAGCCAGATCAACGACATTTTAATTAGAGTTGCGCCGAGGCCACTTTTTAAATGTCAAAGCAAAACTTGAACTACACAGAGTAAAGTTGAAGCCGAAATTGAGATAAGGTTTTGTCATCACATTACAATACCTATTATAGTTTTATCATTCATTAAATGTACAAAGGTAAAGAAAATGGTTTGGATAAACAAACAAAGCCCACAGTATACTACTGTATTTTATGCTGAGGTATCTGAATTTATCTCTGCTTACGTTACAGTTGTCGTTTAATCACTAGCCAGTGTTAAAATACTGTTTAGTAGCTGCTATAAATAATATTTTATGTTGAGGTATGTCACATTTTGTGGGATGTTTTCTTCTTCCCTCAAAATATTTTCAAGATGTGAAGTTTACTATGGATGTCAAAGTCGAAGCGAAGGCGATTTTAACTTGAACATTTTGAAACGTCGTGCACTTCTAATTTCCATGTTTTACTATGAAGTAGTTTCTCTTTAGCTATAATGTATTCGATTAATTGGTCTAAGACAAAATTTAGAGTGTTTAAGTTTATTTTACTTTAGCTCAAGATGTTTTATTTTACGTCTGTGAGGTAATATAAATATATAATGAAAAAAACATAAATGGTACGCTGCACCACACATACTTTCTCTCGCTTTGATCTTAAAATAGAGGCATTTATTAAAAACTCATGAAATCTATGAAACAAAATAATAAACACTCTTGCATAAGCACTTCCCCAAAGAATATAATAGTAATAATAGACATTCTTACAGAAACATTGAGAAAAGAGGAACGTCCCTGTCCAACAAAAAAAAAGCATAACAATCAATTTAATATTTCTAAGTACCCCATAAAAAATGTAAATATTTGCCTATAACTCAGAAAGTATTGGGTTTATAAAATATATTTAAAGTAAAATAGTGTTATATTTAATATTACTACATCCTTATATTGATACATTATTTCGTTTTGCAATAGTTACATAGGTTTGATCAAAATAGGAAATTTCTGCCAGTTTCACGGAAAAATGAAAATGGCCACCTTGTTTAAAATGTTAAACAGTGTTTATAAACAATATTTAATAAAACTGGTTAGAGCTGATTTAAAAAAAAAAAAAAATCTCTTTTTGCCCTTTAGTAAAATACCCTTAATTTTAGGGCCAGATATCTAATTCCAAGAAATCCTTGGTGGAACCCGGTTAAAGCCCTAGATACAAAGTTTTATCCTAACCAGTAAAATGGTTTCGGCTCTAGGCTGAGATACAGACATACAGACGGCAATGCAAAAATAACTCTTTCAATTTCCGGGGTTCATGAAACGTCGACATTTTTCAAAATCTTGATTTCATTTTTTTTCGATCACAATACGTCTCTCTTTGAGTGGTCGAGAGAAAGTAAAACTAGATGTGTAACATTGTAATAAATGGAAAAACAGGCAGCAACCTTTTGTTCCAGTAAAATAGCTACAGCATTTTCAGTTTAATTTGTTTGTCTATTTTATAATTGTACAAATATATCAATAGAGAGCTTTAGAATAGAGTGGGACTGCCATGTATGTGAACACCTAATAGGTATTAATCAGGTCAAATTGAGCCAAACTACTTATGGTTTGAACTTACCTAAGTTTGACCAACCAATATACCTAAACTAAATGTACTTTTATATTTGATAGTTTTTGAAAAACAGCTTATCAGGTTTATATTTAGTAAATATGTGAGTGGTTACAAAGAAATAAACCAGAGCTAATTGATTTCAATCCCACAAGAATAAATACTAATATAACTTTTATTGGCCTTTGTGATCTCTTTTGTATATATTGGCAAGACTAGGTACCTACACAAATGATAACCATAATAACAACTGTACCGTATTGTGGAGCATGGTTCGGGGGTCAAGCATGTTCATTAATATCCGATAGACATAAAATATGGTATTCTCTTAGTGATCCTTGTTTGATAGTGTTTTTAGAACTATCTGACCAGAGCTTTGCTGTTTGGGTTCAAGTAATAAAACAAATAAGGCAACAGTTAAATAATTTACACATAGCACTAAACATGTTAACTGCTTTAATTAATACACTTAATATGCATTCACAAGGAGAATATTGCTGTGACATTCATAATACTCCATGTTGCATAGTACTTGGAATAATGAGAGGAGCATATAGCTGTGACACTCATAATACTCCATGATGCATAGTACTTGGAATGATGTGAGGGGAATATAGCTGTGACACTCATAATACTCCATGATGCATATTACTTGGAATGATGCGAGGGTAATATAGCTGTGACACTCATAATACTCCATGTTGCATAGTACTTGAAATGATGCAAAGGGAATATAGCTGTGACACTCATTAATACTCCATGATGCATATTACTTGGAATGATGCGAGGGTAATATAGCTGTGACACTCATAATACTCCATGATGCATAGTACTTGAAATGATGCAAAGGGAATATAGCTGTGACACTCATAATACTTCACGATGCACAGTATCTGAGATGATGCAAGTAATACAACACATTTTGTTTGCATCCACCCTCATCTACTAATGCTAGTCTCTGTTTCAGTATTCAGTTATTTCATGTAATAAAACTTATTCTAATCACAGTGTTGTTGCCAACTAATATTGTATTGTTATTAACTAATATGGTCCTCACCGCCAAATAATCTTGAAATGTTGTCAATTAATTATGTTTTGTTGCCTAATAATATTGTCCTTGTTGCCAACTAATACTGTCCTTGCTGCCAACTAATCTTGTATTGTTTTCAAATAATCATGTTTTGTTGCCTAATAATATTGTCCTTGCTGCCAACTAACCATGTCCTTGCTGCCAACTAATCATGTCCTTGCTGGCCAACTAACCATGTCCTTGCTGCCAACTAACCATGTCCTTGCTGCCAACTAACCATGTCCTTGCTGCCAACTAACCATGTCCTTGTTGCCAACTAAACATGTCCTTGCTGCTGATCTTAACCGTAAAATGTTTTATATAACTTGTTATACTCATTTAGACGAGCACTCAGCCTCACTCATATTTTCTTATGAGTTCAAACCTCTAGCAATATTATGTTTCACTCCTACTGGAGGGTGAAGTTTACACTTCTTAGGTTTGCAACCCTCTCTTCCTGTGAATGCTGGTACATCAAACTAAAATTAAATTTTCTCATCCTGGTTTCTCAAGTCAGTGAGTTTGTCACTCAACACAACTAGACTCTACTAATGCTCTTTAAATCTATGAGAGAGAGATTATTTTTATTAAAATGAAACCATTTAAAATTTCTTTGCTCGCAGCAGTGGCTGAGTGGCCTGAGGTGTTAGACTCGCATTGCCCTCTGTCCCCATCGACGAATCCATCAGGATTCAAGTCAAGGCCGAATACACCTAGGATGGTTTTATGTCTATTATTTCCACAGTGGATTTACCATACTCTCTGTGCCAATGTAGGTGCATTTACACCCAGAAACCCTTCTCATCTCTACCTATTTGATTGTTCACTAATAATACTCGGTTGACAGCATCCATTTTTCCATAAAAAATATTCTCAACAAGCCTACACCAAAATGCATTGAACTCACCTAGTCATGTTTGCCACTGACAGGAAAATCATGTTTGAATCCTGTCCAGGTGTACTTTTTTTACCAAATGGTTTCCCACTAACCCTTCATGCAAATGTGGTTACACTTACTCTAAATTCAACCTTTCTTATTCCTAGCACATTAGAGTAATTAGTACATATGTGTGTGACCGGAACAGGTAGTAAGACGCAGTAGTAAAACAAAGTTAAAGGGGCAAAAGATGTTAAATAAATTACAAGAAATGGCCATTATTCAGGTTGAAATTTGTTTAGTACAGAATATATTTTATTGTAATAAACTGGATTGGTGAATATGTTGAGAGATATTTCTTTATTACAGAGCAATAATTGAGTTAGTTGATTGGCAAGCCTTGATATAAATTGTGAGGTCTGGGTTTGATCCCAACAGGATATATTAAGGATGAGTTAACAAAATAATTGATTACCCCATTCTTTAACTTTGCAAATGTTCAAAAGTTTTACCTCATCTTACTTATAGTTTAGCTATTTAATATTAGATTCAGTAAATGAATTTAAATCCTCTATTCAAAATAAATATTTCGTATAAAGATTCATTCCAAAAGCTTATAATTATTTATGTGTTTACAAAAATTAACATTTATTTAACAAACTAATAAAAACAAAAAGTACATTCAGTGACTTTTACTGGATATCCCTGGTGAAACTAGTGTTAAGTTTCTGGTATTTTTTTTATAATTGTTGAATATTTGTTTAATTTTTATAAATTTTATCTGTTTGTTTGTCGGTTTGTCCCAAGCCAGTATACAGGCTGTACTTGTTTGTTAACAACACTCCCTCTTTCCAGACAAGGCTATCAGATGTTTGGAGTGACTCTCTCATTCATTGCGACCAGAAGTGGTTTATTCCGGTGGCAGGACCACACACCAACAAATGTGCAGGACAGTGGCTACAATCTACCGTGAGTATCTCTGTAGCTACAGCCCACTGTATCTATAGCTACAATACACTGTATCTCTATAACAGTGGCATATTCTGAGAGCAATTAATAGGTAAGCTGTACTCTAAAAGTTGCAGGGGAGATTTGGGGGCCGAGGCCCCTCAACCACCATTGTTCAAGAACGTCAAGGGATTATTTCAAGGGAAATATTTGAAGATGTGTGCCCATAGAAAAGTGGTTCTGCTTCTCAGATAATCTGGAAAGATTTCTCAGAAAATCTGGATGAGCCGGGAATCAAACCCGGGACCTATGGGTCTGTAGCCAAAACCTCCCACCACTTGAACACAAAGGCGGTCCTCAAACTGTAATTATATCTACATGGTTAGAAATTTAAGTAAATATTAATGTCGGGGCTAAGAGTGTCATGGGCACATTTCTGAATGCATAAGATACATATCCTATTCAATTAGCCTAGTGTAATTAAAAGCACAAAGTTAGCAATACTCAAAGCAAACAATCATAATAAGAGTAAAATGAAGTAGTACATGGATCAAGCGTTCATCAGATCTTGGTAAGAGGAAATCAGGTGGATTCTCCAACTCACGTTGCAATTAAAGATATTTCTTAAAGCCAACTTATCTCACAAAATGCTACTTGGAAACAACGAGTCTCCCAACTTGAGAATTTATGCTTCAGAAGTAATTTAGACGCGTAATCCCAACTTGAGAATTTATGCTCCAGAAGCTATTTAGATGTGTAAACTCTGACTAACATAAGGAAGATTATCTCGGACTACTCTAGCGCTACATCATTGGTTTATTGCTAAGAAATTTACCACATATCTTTTGTTGTAAGCAGTGGTGCACCCAAGGGGAAGAAGGGCGAACAGAGTATTTGACCCCCTCCCCCTCTTTCTCCAACACCACAAATAATGTTAATAGAAATTTAAATAATATTAAGTATAGCTAAAATATTTAGCATTGAAGATGTGTTGAATGTATAGGCTATATTTTAATACCAGGTATCAGATTTAAGCCTAATATTCAAAAGATTACCGTTACACACAAAATTAACAATTTAAAAAACCATCTAAATAATAGATTCGGTACCATTTGCATTATTTAAATCTCTTAATTACTATAAAACTACTCTAAATATTTTATAAAAGCATTTAATATTCATAAATATTCTCGGCCTTCAGGGCTTAGGAGGCTGTGCAACCCCAAACGCGCTCTTTCCATTAAAATTTCATTCTTGCTACAGCCTTGATTGAATGCCTCCCCCCAAAGTAAATGGCTGGGTGCACCACTGATTAAGTAGCTTATGTGAAAATATATTTTAGTTTACCTTTTCCTTCCAAATCATCTTGAAATGGTGAACTCACACTCCTGACTTTTGGGATTTTTTGATGTATAATTATATAAAATCACAATGACTAATAAGTCGTTAATGTAAAACGAAAACTAAAAGAACACTATTAAAACTCCACAAATCCTTTCTACTAAAGAAAACAAGAATTACCTCCAACTACGGTTAAAGTAGCCTCATCACCCGCCC
>CABEEJ010002603.1:24958-37707 GCA_901482245.1 Timema douglasi | reverse complement strand
CCCCCCTTTCCCCACTCTATCAGTGCTGAAATGCCTAAATTTTAAAGAGTGATTGAATGTGTTTACCAAATACATGTGACTAGAATGCCTAAACATAATTCAATGTATTTAATTAGTGTATAATTTAAAGCTTGTTATGTATAGTAACTATTAATTTACAATTAATTTTATATATATATATATTATGTAATTTTAGTTAAACTATACTAAATTAGCTTAATAAATTAATGTTGTGATTTTGAAACCTTTTTCAATAGTTGGCACAATGCTTAGCTTGCTTCACAGGAACAGCATGACCTTGGGTGTAAAAACCTGAGCTCGTTAGTGGGTGAATAGAAAGGAATGTGTTGCAACCCTCTAGACATTGGGCAAGGTCTTTAGAGCCTCCCTAACATGCCTTGAAGTTTTCAAGCAGCAAGCTCTGGGTTTCCTATTGTGTTAAGTAGAGCCTTTTGGAAGAAAAATTACCGGTACTTAAAACACAGTATTCTTGGAATATGACCAATATTAGTTTTAAAATTATTAATCAATTACATGTATATTTATTAACAATTTAAACATTAGTACTTACACAGTTTGCAGAGACCTCATTGAATTAAACAAAAAACTAGTCCATATCATTATGGGTTTGCGGCGCAGGACTAGCATACCCGGAGAATACGCCACTGCTTTGTAGCTACAGCACACTGTATTTCTGTAGCTACAATACACCCTGAGTAGCTCTGTTGCTACAATACACAGTATCTCTGTAGCTACAGCAAACTGTGAGTGTCTCTGATACTACAATACAATGTATTTCTGTAGCTACAATACACCGTGAGATACTCTGTTGCTAAAATACACAGTATCTCTGTAGCTACAGCAAACTGTGAGTGTCTCTGATACTACAATACACTGTATTTCTGTAGCTACAATACACCGTGAGATACTCTGTTGCTAAAATACACTGTACTTCAGTAGCTACAACACACCATGTGTATCTCTGTAGCTACAATACATTGTATTTCTATAGATACAATATGCTGTATCTCTGTGCCTACAATAAACTGTATCTCTGTAGCTACAATACATTGTATTTCTATAGATACAATATGCTGTATCTCTGTGCCTACAATAAACTGTATCTCTGTAGCTACAATACAGTCTATATGTAGCTACAATACAGTCTATATGTAGCTACAGGACACTGTATCTTTGTAGCTACAATACATTGTATCTATGTAACTACAGTACACCTTGGGTATCTCTTTAGCTACATCAAACCATGAGTATCTCTGTAGCTACAATAAATGTATCTCTGTAGCTAAATTACACTGCATCTCTGTAGCTACAATACACTGTGTCTTTCTAGCCGAGTGGTTCTAAATTATTACTTACGCGTAGACTGGACCTTCACATGAATAGGATCTTTATTGCTCCCACGCTGGTTGAGTATGTTTAAACTTTGGATGTTTTTTTGAAATTACCTTGGTGGTTCATCACAAGAATAATCATTAAAAAGGTAAGGAATATATAAATAAAAATGTACTCTTATCTCAAGTATTGCTAGCCACCAGTTTAAACTAATTTTAGAAAAATATGAAGTATTTATGTTTTAAAATAGTGAATGTTTAAAGTTAAACCTTAAGTGTGAAATATTAACACCCAAATGCCCCAATTGGTTCTAACTCCCACACATGTCAGGATGTAGTTCTAGCCCCCACACATGTCAGTATGTAATTCTAACCCCCACACAAGCCAGTATGTAGTTCTAACCCCCATATATGTCCACATATGCCCCACAGGCACTTCAGCGAGTCCAACCGCCGAGCCATTGACGAGGTGTGGTACAAACGTGCTGTAGATCACTACAGCATTGAGCCAGACAGTTTCGTGTTTTCGGTCCCATTTGATGCCGGGGCCCATGGCAAGCCTCTGGTCACCGCCACACACGCAGTATTTGTGGACCACAAGGGACACCGCGCACCAGCAGCTGTGGTCGGGTTACAGTTCCAGCATTCCACGCTAGCAGCACACTTCCTCAACATCACGTCCACCGTGAGTATCACGTGATACAAACCAGAGAACAGCTTTGACATAACATTAATATAATTGTTTTTATTGTTGTTCCAACAAGTCAAAACTTGTAAATAGGACAGTGATGTTTTATTCAACTTCCCCTTGTCACTTATCTCCACTTTCCCCTTGTCATATCTCCAGTGCTCAGGCTGCAAGAAGACCTGTGCCTCAGAGGAGTTGGACTGCTATGTTCTCGACAATAACGGATTCATCATCTTGTCCGAGAGTGCTGAGCACACCGGCAGGTTCTTCGGGCACATTGACGGAACCATCATGGACTCTCTGGTGCAGGACAAGATCTACAAGAAGGTGGCGGTGTTTGACTATCAGGGGGCGTGTTCCGACACCAAGTCTCACTACAGTGACGCTGCCAGCACTCTGGATGTGAGTGGATACAGTGGGGTCACTGCTACCCGGCACCTACTGAGACACTGGGGTCACTGCCACCCAACACCTACTGAGACATTGGGGTCACTGCCACCCGACACCTACTGAGGCACTGGGGTCACTGCCACCCGACACCTACTGAGACACTGGGGTCACTGCCACCCGACACCAACTGAGACACTGGGGTCACTGCCACCCGACACCAACTGAGACACTGGGGTCATTGCCACCTGACACCTACTGAGACACTGGGGTCACTGCCACCCGACACCAACTGAGACACTGGGGTCACTGCCACCCAACACCTACTGAGGCAGTGGTGGCAAAACTGTTGGATGGTCCCCCCTCCCCAAAATAAATTTGCCCACTTTTAGATTTATTTCACTCCCCTATTTTATTATTTTATTTACCATTAAAAAAATCAAAATAGCTTCTTCAGTATATAATTATATGTATATATTTTTTTAAATGATGAGGATCAAACTTCAGTTTTTAGAGTCATCAACATTAAAAAAAAGTATTCTGGGGTAGGACCACTCCTAATAGAGAGACAGGACCCCCAAACTTGCTTTGGATTGTAAGGGACTAACCCCTTAAATCCCCTTATTTTGGTTAGTTGAATCTATTCTACCTTCCCCCACACAATTAAGGTTCCACCACCACTGTATAACCAAATGTTGTTCTCGTTCAACTCCTTAGATCAGTCAATAACTCTTCTGTGGACTGATAACAAGTTGTGGAGCAAGTCCTTGGAGAAATCTACCATCGTGAGAATTGTATTAACAGTGCAGCCACGTGTGTAGTCAGCACCCAGGGCAGCCTTGAAAGAAGCCCCCCTCTCATACCTACCACTCACACCCTCTCGTATTCACACCATAATTCTAAGGATTATTATTATGAAGAAAAGAACAAGCAGCGCAACCTTTGTTGTACAGAGTGTCGCCAATCAAAAAACCCTTTTTAGATCATCCAAAGGTTATGATTCACACTTTTTAATTATGTTTTTAGTTCAAATAGTGATAATTAATTCAAAACACATACCTGTCACCTGACACCATGGCTGATAGTCCCAGTCCCGGACTACATCTCATTATTGTATAACAAGGTTAAATAATTATATTTGAATATAAATACAGTATTTTATTTACACAGTTCGACAAATCAAAAGTAACACATCATACATTGTTGTTGCAGTTGGGAATGTTGAGAATATTACTATGTAATCATTCACTATTCACTTTGATACATCATAATTAATACAATCAACATATTGATTGATTTGTAGTCTAAATGTTTGTGTCTATTCACTGTGTCAGTCAATTTATTAGAATATGGTGGAGGAGGTTCAGCACAAGGCCTGTTAGAAGATAGTGGAGGAGGTTCATCACGAGGCCTGTGACTCGGTTGCTCTTTTCACTTAACCAATTTAATTCCACTGATGTTTTATAACACAGCACATTGTACTATTTTATTTTCAATGTTTACAAGATGTATTTTAAAAATTTGGCAACATTATTTGTTGGAATATGATCTAATGCCCTTATAATATATTCGATCTTTACATTTTTAAAACGATTTACTAACACAAATGGGTACGAGGAGTGCCTGATGCCCCCTCCCCCTTGTTCACGGCGCTTAGGGTGATTGCCCCGCTTGTTCCCCCCACCCCCTTGTGGCATCCATGTGTATTATACTCTCTTTTGGATAAGGGATATATTAATAATCTTAGGTCTGGTCAGCAGGGCAAATATATCGTTCAACATCACATAAAGCATTGTTCTACTACCCTTTAAACTTAGTAGAATTCTACACCTCGACAGTCACAGGCAATGTTACACGTGTTGTCTGGGGCCCTCTGGAGGGTAGTCATCAGGCGACTTGTGTTGAGACCACCCCAACCCCTGACGACCCTCCTTACAACCCCTCAAACCCCAGCCATCCTAGTTGAAGTTACCCATTGGCATTTACCATTCATCCTCTTTGACCTTCACATTTTTAAAGATGTGTTTTCTTTTTCTTTTACCAATATGCTTTTGTTCACTCAGGAAAGTAGCTATTTATAAAAGTTTAACACTAAACACTGTAAATAAATGTATTCATTAATCACTTGAAGCCAACCAACTCCATCACTCGGATTCACTCCTTATACATAAATTATTTGTGTTAATGACCTTTACCCCTTAGAGGAATAAAGACCTAGGGAAAATAAGATAATACAGTATAAATGTATTCAATATTCATTTTCGGATCAAAACCTTTTCTGACCAACTCTATTGGTCCTTATGTGTACTTTATAATGTTTAGGCTTGCTAGCATTGCTACAGTAGACTTATTGAGCCGATAACGGTGAATTCTCATCTTCTCAAATACTACACTTTCATCCTTTAAGATAATGTGGATGCATAATGTATACACTTTCTGCTAAATTTTCCCTACACAATCTGGTTGAGTTAGTTATCTCATTATTTTGAGATATATCACTAATAACCAATTCATGAGTAAAACATGCATACCTACTGAGTAAAATGCATGATTGTTTTTTTAAAAAGCTAATCTCTTGACTTAGAGGAAGTTCAGGTATTATGGAACAGTCGGGTAATATGAAATACTTGTTTATCTAAGCCGTAAGGCAAAGAGAAAAAAAGAAAAAAAAATCCTGCTTCTACATGCTCCCATAATGCACTGCATTCAGTCTCACTGTAATTGTGATACGAGTTGTTTGTTTATGAATTAGCTTATGAATTTGGAGTCATCAATACTTTTGCAGGGGTTTTAAAATTTGTATTAACTTTTAGAAATATAATAAAATACTGGTTTGTTGCTTATCACAAAAATTAGAAGCCATACTTCTGATAGCTGTTTCCATTCTGTGAACCTTAATAGAAGAGATTACAACACTTTCATTTTCAAGAAGGCGTATCGGGGCAGTATTCTATAAAGACCGCCAAGAAAGCAAGGTATTACATATTGGCTGAAAAATATTTTTTGACCATAAAAAAACTAAACTAATATTCGATGTTATGAAAACTTTAAAATAATTTATTTTTATGTAATAAATATTAAATATTAATGAAAATTAATCCTACTTCTTTGATGAAATTTTTATTTTATTTATAGATCTGCCAAAAAAGGAAGCTTTTAGGGATGTTGGACAGAAAATAAAGCTTATGGATTCTGCCCAAATGGCACTTGCAATAGCAGCTTTTCGTGACAATAAAATGGTTATTTGAAGGCATCCGAGGAATATGCAGTACCAAAATCAATCCTTTTTTCAACTGGCGAATGAAAAGGAGCAATAATAGTCACCCACAAACTAGTTTCCAAAGACAAGCATTATAACCAGTGGCTTGTTCTTCTAAAACTCTCCATTTGGTTTAAAGCACCATTTATCACCTCCACCACCTAAGAGGAAAACCTTGAATAAAGGGTGAAAACGAGGAACTATTTAGTCCTAACTGGATCTCTGTAAAAAAAATCATGGCTGGATATGAAACTTACTGCGAAACAAACTAAAAAAGGAAAAAAAAGGTGAAAAAAAATTTTGGACGTGTTAGAAGGAAGAATATTAAACAAAGTCATCCTGTGCTAAGAAAGAAATTCAAGCTGGTAAAAAATGCTACAAAACATTCAAAAGAATTGTTCAAAGAAGAGCCAAGCCATGAAAATGAGTCTTTTCATTCAGACCTATCTTCAGAATTTGACTTTGTACCTAACACAACCCAAATGAAAATGACGCTGAGTGAATTTTTTGTGACAGAAAATTTTCTGTGGGCTCACAATTACTGCACTGGTGCTTAATAAAAGTTGATTACATTTGTGACTTTTTGCAATACTTTAATGGAATTATCATTTTTGATGTTTTTTCTATCTTAAATCAATATATTTTGTTCATTTCCTTGTGTTTTTTGATGTAATTAATTTGTCTTAAAAATTACCTTTGCATTTTATATTACCTATTTCAGAATAAGTACCCTCCAAAGTGATTTTTTCAATGTATCATTAATGATGTTATGTAATGTAATTATATTTATAGTTACAGTTATGGATAAATAATGCCAACTAATTAAGGTAGGAACTTGTATATATTTTTGTTTGATTATACAGGTATTAGTAGAGCCATGATAGCAAACAAAAATGGGATTCTATACACCAGAATTTCCTCTACTTTAATAGTCGGAAGGTTCATTACTAAGTTCATATTACAACAAAATAATATATGCATAATGTATTTCAATGATAGCTCTTATTAGATGATAAATCCACATGACTTTGCCTTAATCTACTCCTAGATATCTCAATGGTAGAGCTTAAGAGTACTAAGGTCTCCCGGGTTCAATTTTCATCTCCAGGTGTTAATTTTCCGCCTATATAAATACCCAACATTTTTAGATCCCAGCTGGTATCGACCTGGTCTCTTCTAGAGCTGTTGTTGGGTATCTTACCATTGAGCCATCACTGTGTTATAGTTCCAGCCCACTGTTCCTGTGAGGTGGTTCCTCCAGTGGTTGTTTGGTCACTTCCTGTGGTTGGCTGTCCAGACCAACCTCTATCAGCTGTGGGCCCCAGAGTGGGCATCAGCCAACGAGGATGGTATGTATCGCATCAGACCACCCTCTATCAGCTGTGGGCCCTGGAGTGGGCATCAGACCACCCATAATCACATTAAAATAACCTACAACTTGTACAAACTAATAAATGGACACAGAGTGAGGGTGAATTTTAAAGAAGTATACATGCATGAGTTAACAAGGCTACCTAGCTGTGATGTAGAGACAAGTCAAGATAAGATTTTCCAAGAGTACAGAATTCTTTAAGACAGGTACAAGATTACTAGCTCTACTTTCATGTATTCATATTTCAAGCTATATTGTGATCTGCAGCTCTCACTTTTGATAAATATTATCAATAAATGTAAATGTGATAATGCTGATAGTAGCAAAGTTCTATCTTGTACAATTCCTGTTTCACAAGGAAAACGCTAGAAAATAAATTATATTTTAACATTATTTTATGTCAAATATTATCTCTATGTAAAATGTATTTATTAATCTTATACAGATTGAATTAAGTAGATTTTAAAATGTTCGTTAACGACAATGCACTTATAATAAAGATTGAAGTTTAAAAACTCGCCCTGGTTTTACTAGCATATATTTTCAATGGTTATCAGAACTTAAACTAATTGGGGCTGAACACCAGTTGTAATAAGACGCTCTAACCTCTCATCTAACAATGTGTCCCAGGCCCTCTCTATCCGGACGATTACGAGACCCTCCATGTAAACTTTGACCAATACCCAACTCGCGAGGAAGGCCGCATGTTTCCCAACAGCGATGTGGTGGTAGGGGGGCCCGATCCCCCTCAGCCCCGACCCTATCCCAACCCCACCAGTTCCCCAGTGGGGTACAACAGGACTCACCCCCGGCCCTGTGACAAGAAGGTGGACCTGTACATCCTACAACCAGAGCGTCTCAACACCAGCGGACAGTCAAACCCTCTCAAGGGGAAGCTGACCAACTGCCACGTCACTGGCTGTGAAAGGTGGGTTTCGTTTGTTGTTATCTGGTGTGGGGATGTGAGACTTTGAGTGTGTGATGGTGTGGGGTTTGTTTGTTATATAGTGTGGGGATGTGAGACTTTGAGCATGCGATGGTGTGGGGTTTATTTGTTATATAGTGTGGGGATGTGAGACTTTGAGCATGCGATGGTGTGGGGTTTGTTTGTTAAATAGTGTGGGGATGTGAGACTTTGAGCGTATGATGATGTGGGGTTTGTTTGTTATATAGTGTGGGGATGAGAGACTTTGAGCATGCAATGGTGTGGGGTGGGTTTGTTATATAGTGTGGGGATGTGAGACTTTGAGCATGCGATGGTGTGGGGTTTGTTTGTTATATAGTGTGGGGATGTGAGACTTTGAGCATGCGATGGTGTGGGGTTTGTTTGTTATATAGTGTGGGGATGTGAGACTTTGAGCATGCAATGGGGTGGGGTTTGTTTGCTATATAGTGTGGGGATGAGAGACTTTGAGCATGCAATGGTGTGGGGTGGGTTTGTTATATAGTGTGGGGATGTGAGACTTTGAGCATGCGATGGTGTGGGGTTTGTTTGTTATATAGTGTGGGGATGTGAGACTTTGAGCATGCGATGGTGTGGGGTTTGTTTGTTATATAGTGTGGGGATGTGAGACTTTGAGCATGCGATGGTGTGGGGTTTGTTTGTTATATAGTGTGGGGATGTGAGACTTTGAGCATGCGATGGTGTGGGGTTTGTTTGTTATATAGTGTGGGGATGTGAGACTTTGAGCGTGTGATGATGTGGGGTTTGTTTGTTATATAGTGTGGGGATGTGAGACTTTGAGCGTATGATGATGTGGGGTTTGTTTGTTATATAGTGTGGGGATGTGAGAATTTGAGGGTATGGGGTTTGTTTGTTATATAGTGTGGGTATGTCAGACTTTGAGCATGTGATGATGTGGGGTTTGTTTGTTATATAGTGTGGGGATGTAAAACTTTGAGCATTGGATGATGTGGGGTTTGTTTGTTATACAGTGTGGGGATGTGAGACTTTGAATGTGTGATGATGTGGGGTTTGTTTGTTTTATATAGTGTGGCGATGTGAGACTTTGAGCGTGTGATGATGTGGGGTATGTTTGTTATATAGTTTGGGGATGTGAGACTTTGAGTGTGTGATGATGTGGGGTTTGTTTGTTATATAGTGTGGCCATGTGAGACTTTGAGCGTGTGATGGTGTGGGGTTTGTTTGTTATATAGAGTGGGGATGTGAGACTTTAAGGGTGCGGGGTTTGTTTGTTATATAGTATGGGGATGTGAGACTTTGAGTGTGTGATAATGTGGGGTTTGTTTGTTATATAGTGTGGGGATGAGAGACTTTGAGTGTGTGATGATGTGGGGTTTGTTTGTTATACAGTGTGGGGATGTGAAACTTTGAATGTGTGATGATGTGGGGTTTGTTTGTTTTATATAGTGTGGCGATGTGAGACTTTGAGCGTGTGATGATGTGGGGTTTGTTTGTTATATAGTGTGGCCATGTGAAACTTTGAGCATGTGATGATGTGGGGTATGTTTGTTATATAGTTTGGGGATGTGAGACTTTGAGTGTGTGATGGTGTGGGGTTTGTTTGTTATATATAGTGGGGATGTGAGACTTTAAGGGTGTGGGGTTTATTTGTTATATAGTGTGGGGATGTGAGAATTTGAGCATGCGATGGTGTGGGGTTTGTTTGTTATATAGTATGGGGATGAGAGACTTTTGAGGGTGTGGGGTTTGTTTGTTATATAGTGTGGGGATGTGAGACTTTGAGCATGCGATGGTGTGGGGTTTGTTTGTTATATAGTGTGGGGATGAGAGACTTTGAGCATGTAATGGTGTGGGGTTTGTTATATAGTGTGGGGATGTGAGACTTTGAGCGTGTGATGATGTGGGGTTTGTTTGTTATATAGTGTGGGGATGTGAGACTTTGAGCATGTGATGGTGTGGGGTTTGTTTGTTATATAGTGTGGGGATGTGAGACTTTGAGCATGTGATGGTGTGGGGTTTGTTTGTTATATAGTGTGGGGATGTGAGACTTTGAGCATGTGATGGTGTGGGGTTTGTTTGTTATATAGTGTGGGGATGTGAGACTTTGAGCATGTGATGGTGTGGGGTTTGTTTGTTATATAGTGTGGGGATGTGAGACTTTGAGCATGTGATGGTGTGGGGTTTGTTTGTTATATAGTGTGGGGATGAGAGACTTTGAGCATGTGATGGTGTGGGGTTTGTTTGTTATATAGTGTGGGGATGTGAGACTTTGAGCATGTGATGGTGTGGGGTTTGTTTGTTATATAGTGTGGGGATGAGAGACTTTGAGCATGTGATGGTGTGGGGTTTGTTTGTTATATAGTGTGGGGATGTGAGACTTTGAGCATGTGATGGTGTGGGGTTTGTTTGTTATATAGTGTGGGGATGAGAGACTTTGAGCATGTGATGGTGTGGGGTTTGTTTGTTATATAGTGTGGGGATGTGAGACTTTGAGCATGTGATGGTGTGGGGTTTGTTTGTTATATAGTGTGGGGATGAGAGACTTTGAGCATGTGATGGTGTGGGGTTTGTTTGTTATATAGTGTGGGGATGTGAGACTTTGAGCATGTAATGATGTGGGGTTTGTTTGTTATATAGTGTGGGGATGTGAGACTTTGAGCATGTGATGGTGTGGGGTTTGTTTGTTATATAGTGTGGGGATGTGAGACTTTGAGCATGTAATGGTGTGGGGTTTGTTATATAGTGTGGGGATGTGAGACTTTGAGCGTGTGATGATGTGGGGTTTGTTTGTTATATAGTGTGGGGATGTGAGACTTTGAGCATGTGATGATGTGGGGTTTGTTTGTTATATAGTGTGGGGATGAGAGACTTTTGATGGTGTGGGGTTTGTTTGTTATATAGTGTGGGGATGTGAGACTTTGAGCATGCGATGGTGTGGGGTTTGTTATATAGTGTGGGGATGTGAGACTTTGAGCGTGTGATGATGTGGGGTTTGTTTGTTATATAGTGTGGGGATGAGAGACTTTTGAGTGTGTGGGGTTTGTTTGTTATATAGTGTGGGGATGTGAGACTTTGAGCATGTGATGGTGTGGGGTTTGTTATATAGTGTGGGGATGTGAGACTTTGAGTGTGCGATGATGTGGGGTTTGTTTGTTATATAGTGTGGGGATGTGAGACTTTGAGCATGTGATGATGTGGGGTTTGTTTGTTATATAGTGTGAGGGTGCAAGGATTTTAGGGAGTAGTGATGTTAACAGTCTCAGAAAATACATAATCAAACAGACCTTGTGACATGCAAAACTTTATCGTGTATACCTTGTGATGTGCAGGCCTTCTAATGTGTAGGCCTTGTGACGTACAGACTTTGTGACGTGTAGGCCTTATGACTTGCAGACTTTGTGACATGTAGACTGTGTGATGTGCAGACCTTGTGACGAGTAGAACTTACACTGACTGTAATGTGTTCAGGCCATTCAGCGTTCAAAAGATTCCGTGCAGTAACCTGATACTTCTCGTGGTGGACACACTTTGCCCCTGCGGCAGCAAACAGCTGAGCATTACACCACAAGAGGTGAACTACGAGAGTGTTTCACCAGGTGGCAGCATGGTGCAGTGCCGCATCAAGCCCCAGGAGACCATGTATCGAAGGAGGCCCCCCAAGTGCATGAATTACCATCCTGAGGTAAGGTTGTAGCCCCTCCATGAAATTCCAGTTGGATTATTAGGGTGGCAGGAGATGAGTGGTTCATGATTGACTATATTGAGGAGGTTACTCAACCACGCAAGTTACTTGACAGACCTATTTGTCCACAGGAGAGTGAGATTGGCCTGTGCGGTGGGTGCAGTATATCCCTGTCTTCACTCCATATCCTGGCGCTGTGTCTACTAGTGTGGACACTTAGTACTGTTAATTGTTCATCTTCGTGATCACTTGATCTCTACACGGTCGCTGCGATTGTTACTTCCCCCACAGTCACTGGTTGCCATGACAACTCAAACAAGTAAGCAGTCACATCACTCGTCATCACAAACTCATCTTACGTTTCGCGAGCAAACACACACAGTTTGTTCCTGCTTGGCGGGCGTCACAAGTTTACTAAACTTCAACTGTTTGCCACATATCAGTTTAAAAACAAAATACATTTTTAAATTTTAACTTAAAGTTAAAAATATTATGATTTGTTAACATGTATCGCATGAATATGATAATTTTATGGGGTTTTTTCACACCTAAAAAAAACTATGTTAAATTACAAAATATCTTAAGCTTTATTTCAAGATTTACTCTATAATTTAAGAATTTATATTTTCACTTGAACTATGAAATGTTAAAATTTTCAAATTGAATATGATTAATGGCCTCTGAATCTTTAGTCTCAAGTTGTTCTGAATATCACATTATATCAGTATCCCTGAATACACCCCATCTAAACATGTAACATGTCCACAGTTAAGTGTGTTCTGCTATGATCTGTGTTTTGCAACTCGACAACTCAACATTTTCAAAGGTTTGATGTAACCTACCCCTCTCGTATATGTTACAAAATAAACTACTTACTATTTTTATATATACACTAGAGTCACAACTATCCGGCTTAAAGTGGCGGCATTCCGGGCCAGATAACGGAAAATCCGGATAATAAGAAACCTGAGTGTAAATACTTTTCATTATGGGTTCACCTAGTTTTTTTAAATAATCACAGAACATTTTAACTTTGTTTTAAAAGAAACTGCCTATTTCTGATTGTGATGTAAAACAGGAATAT
>CABEEJ010002603.1:6354-24953 GCA_901482245.1 Timema douglasi | reverse complement strand
AAACAAGAACGAAATTTTTAAATTCTTTACTATAAAGTACTTTATTTTGTAATTGGAATATCGGCTACAAAGCAAAAACAACTGAAAATAGAGCGTCAAATGGATAAATTCAGTAAATGTTTATAGCAGATATGTACAGGTGGGTTTATTTTGAAAAACACTTGTTAACATCAAGAGCCGGGCCAGATAACCGAAGGCCAGATAATCATGACTCTAGTGTAATTTAAAACATTATAAATACACATATGAAATCAAAGATAATTTTAACAAAGTTATACATACAGCATTTTAACAACTATATTAAAATTCTTGAATGCTAGCTAAAAACTGTAAAGCTTTGTATAGGTTTTAATAACCAACTTCAAACTATGTGGGGAGAAAAAACAAATTTTTTACTGTATTAATTTCATGAGGCAGATTACATGTGGCTAGAAAATAAATTATTTTGCAAATTTAATTCGAAAATTAACATGTCATTGTTTTTTTAGAAATATATTTGTTTATCCTAATTATGCCATAGTGTAAGATATAAGTGGGAGTCGCCCTCAAAGTTGAAGAATTAAGTAACAAAAAAAAACCATATTTGTGGTTTTAGTCATATTTAATTTAATTTTATAACACTTTTAAATGAAAAAGCTTTTTTTAAACATACGTTTTATTAAAAATTTTAGAATAAGCAAGGTTTCTAATTTGTAATGAAATTGTAAATATTCATTTGATATTCATAGAACCCAGTCATAACACAAACTATACATATCTTAACTAATCGATTTGACAATTCCATGTAAGTCTTTGTTGTTTGGCCCTTGCCCTATTTACTAATAACAAAATATCCTTGCCAAAGAGATTAAAAATAAATTAATTTAATAGATAAAAGCCAATCAAATTTATGTTCTCTTTTACTTTGGCATTTAGGCCATCCTGTTTTTCAAAGAATCTAGACTTGATTAAAATTTACACTAATGATACATCATATCGCTGTGTTCCAAAACATTAACTTGTGGCCAAACAGAGGACAGTAGAAATTGTCTAATCGATGCACAACATATCTCAACATATAAAATGGAGGTTCTTGTATGAATTCTGACATATCTCCAACGGTGCTGGAGCTTATAATAAAAATAAACATGACTATTTGTGGGGGAATCAGCTCATTCCAAATATTTAAAGTTTATACATAAGACTTTCTTTGTGGTGTATACTGAAAAAAAAAAGTTTTTTGAGTAAAAGTTTGGTGTCAGTAAAGCTTATATCTGTTGTAAATGTCTGGAAGGGAAAGAGGCAACAATTTCTTTTTCATTTCTATTAAAAATAATATTGTTGCCCATGTTTGAATCTATTATCCACTTCGGACAAGCACAATATTTTCCGAGTTAAGTTTTCGAGCTGTTGTGAGTTTGGGTTTTTTCACAGTTTTGGTGTAGTATCATATTAAGGGTAGTGAATGTTAAATGTACATGGATCCATACTATAAAAAGACAGCTTTTAACAGTTTTTGAGAAAAAAAAGGGATAGTATTAAACATAGACATTATTCTAATATGTGAAGTGAAAACAAATTTTGACGTCACATTTTTACTGAATGTTATAGCTGTAATATTTTGTTTATCTATAAAATACAAAATGTTACCATACTGCTAGAGTTACTTGCGTTATAGGGAACTATTTAATAGTGTTATTATTTAATAAATTACGAATTTTAGAACGAAACCATGACAAAGTATACTGCCTAATTCAGTATTAAGTAAAAGCAAACGTTTAACATAATTTGACTTAACTAAAAAAACTCACTTGCACTTTATTTCTTATCATAAATACTTTGATGTATTATAAAAGTATATTGGTAAATGCATTACTCGAGTGAACATAATAAAAGGCACAAACTATCGGATGGAAGGAAGGAGCGAAATATTATGTTCCATTGTAGTAATAAAGACACAAACAATATAAAACATTTTTATTAAATGAATTTTAAATAGGGTTTATTAGTAATGTTAGTTTTGGTACATATTTTTTCATTACAGTATCTTATATTGTGTTATTTTTGTTATTGTAAATAATATTTAATCATCATAAATAGATTTAAGTCTGACCACACAAAAAGTTTTTTAAATGAAGTTTTTTTTCTTATCAAAAGATATGTAAGATATATAGGGAGTATAAAAAAGTTTTATGATAGTGGAACGTATTTTAAATAAGTCATTTTCCATTAAACTCTTTTACCTCATAGCTATATCTCTCCATAACATTGCACATAGATATACCTCACAGGCTAGAGTTAGAAAAAAGATAGAATAAAATCATTCTTGCTTTTTATTTGGATGTGTTGATAACAAAATAAATATATATATTCATGTTTTTCACATACATATATAAGAAAAATATATGGTGCAGTAAATTTTTACACCAAAAAAGTGTACGTTTTATTGTTTTAGATAGTACAATGTGTATATACAATAACCAAGTATGAAGGAGCACAATAATAATGTTTGTTGAACGATGATATACTTCAAAGATATTTCTCCTATAAAACAAAAATACACTCAAGTGTTGAGGATGTATGAAGTGAAGTTTATCTTAGCGCTGAAAACTGAAGGCCGGCTCATATTACTATCAAGTGTGTCATATTTCAAACAAAACTATTTCTCAATTATCTCTATGAACATCTATAAAATAGTTACTGGTTTAGAAGCTAAGTGTGAAAATAATAAACTCTTCCAAAACCAACAAAGGTCTACGAATTTGACAATATAAGAAACATATTTCTTTCCTCCCAATATGCCGGTTTGTTTCCGGAAGGGATTTATTTAATTGAAAGTGTGTGTATATATATATTAAAGAGTTGAAATATGAAGTATTAATGTTGATAAAATTTTAAAATAAATGCAAAGGGGTTTTGTGGCAGAAATTTACAGAAACAATTTTATTTGTTTGTATGTGAATAACTAAATAATCTGTTTCTGTTTCTTTTAGAATATTGTCTCATTTTGTTTAGTTGTTTCATCGAATCAGAAAGATAATATATTTTATCATAATATTTTACAATATATATTATTAAGATATGGTTAACAAATAATTATGACTGTGCATCATAAATAATGAATTGATGAAGCTGAATGAAATTTGATTGAAATGTTTTACACTTCTTACTCTTCAACTTACAAACAAACTTAAATATTTTATACTAGAGAGAAAACATCATATTCTCTACAATCCACGACTTGAAGCAACAAAAACAGTGAGAACATTATTTTTCCTTGATAAAGAGTCGGTATGTTTTAAGAAACACATATTGTGTTGGCATCAAAGCATTTTCAATGCTGGCAACAGTGTAAGAGGAGAAGTTTAATAGTTGTTACAACCTAGTTTAGCATTTTGATTAAAACACAATAAACAAGTAATTTGACTTTAAAAATTAGATGCAAATTTAAGACTTTTAAAATAAATGTGCGGGTAACTGATCTTCAATCCAATTAAAAACAACTGTGATGTTCTTATACTAACGATGCAACTAAATATGCTAATTAACATATTATCTTACATTTATTTTAATTACATGTAATCAGTACCATAATAAATGTGTGGGGCAAGAATGACTCTGGATGTTACCTCACTGAGATTTAGGGTAATGGGAGTGACATTAACTCATTCCTTGAATAAATAAAGCTCCTATGAATCTAATAATGTATAAAATCAAATTTTAAAAATGACGTAACCTCAACAATACTGCCTTGTGGAGTACATGAGGTTAGCGTGTTAAGGATCCTTTCAAAAGCAGTATATCATAACGGTATATTAAGTTCACCATAACGATGTTGAAAGTTAATAAAAAAAACAGTCTTGCAATCATCCCCCTTGACAATATGTCTTGTAACGTTGATAAATACTGTCAATGTTCATCCATTCTCAAAGTGAATAGAAGCCTATTGTGAGGTGGATGAACACAAAACTGTCTTCTAGAAGCAAGTGTCAGGACCGAGTCCAGGGTCGTCGTCTCTTTGCGAGGAGCACAATGTTCTGTGAAGACTCCATACAGAACATACAACACATAACAGTAATAAACTACCCACTTCGGTGGCCAAATGGTACGAGGCATTTCTCTTACAATAGAGTGTATTGCCGGTGACTGATATTTGGTTTCAAATCCTGGTTGGGTGTACTGAGAGTGGTTTTTTCTGAATGGTTTTCTCCCTCTCCCTCCACACAAATACGAGTACACTCATTCTAAAATTCATCCTTCTTCATCCTTAACACATTAGCGTAATTAGTAGATATTTGTAGGCCTATAAACTGAACGGGTGGTAAGACGTGGTAAAGAAATAAAAATATTAAATTACCCAAATCGGTGTGCAATTGGACTAAACATTGCCAGTGACAAGGAGGTTGGGTTTGAATCCAAGCTGATGTGGTGATGTTGATATTTCCTTTATAGTTTCCCATTCTCACTTCCTGCAAATGTGGGTATATTTCTTCTAAATATTGCCTTCCTCATCCAAAGATTATAAGTAAATACGAGAATCTTGGAAGTGTTGGTGAGGCGTGGTGGGAATAAAATAAAAGTGTTCTTTGGGTCTTAGTTGTTAGGAAAACGCTGAGTGAAATTGAACACTTCCCTCTAGAACACACAAATACTGCATCTTAGTGCATTATTTATAAATTAATATACACATCATATATATATATATATATATATATATAGTATGTGTTTTGCTATTTATTTTGGGGATGAAGCATGGACTGTTGTCAGAACAAACCATCTTCTTAAAAACTGGACCGGTAAAAGGTGAAAATAATAATTTGACCAACTCTCAAGAATAATAAATAATCGTAGAGTTCAGACAAAATAAGTATTAAAATATCAATTGCTAAATTGTTTGCAAATATAAAACCTATTTTATTTTAATTATTTTTTAATAAATATCAAACCCAATTTTTCTTAAATTTAAATTTAACATTTTATTTACAATCTTGAATGTATAAAATTGTATGATTTGAGTAAAAATAAAAATATTGAAATTTAAATTTAAATAAGAGAAATTGAAACTACAGATTGTTTAAGAAATTAGTATTGTACAAAACACAAATTTCCTGATATGTTTTTGCAACAGTGAATAATGATTTGTAATATTTATTATATTATAAAGAACAAGTTGTGATTTTTAAGTTAAATTATAACTTTTACATGATTTTTTACTCATTTTTAAGATAAGATAAAATTTGTTTTTTCATTATAATATATTATACTGATTGCATATAATAGGGATTTGAAGTATGGCATCAGATTAGAATTCCTGGTTTATTTTTCAGATTCTTTCCAGTCTTGAACACTGGAGGAAACGAGGATACTGCACCTTTTTTTTTTCTTAATAAATTCTCGTGACCTATTAGTTAAAATAGCTCTTACAATTTTTTTAGCACCACGCCTTACAGCCCGTTTAGGTTATATGCCTAGAAATTGTTAACAAGTCTCAATAAAAATACTGATAGAAAATTAAACTTATATAAAATTACGTTTATTTTTAAAATTCGGAAGCAAAGTATTTTATTCATTAAGGTTGATAGAATTTACAGGTATGTTTTCCCCATGACATGCCTGCCAACAGTTCATGTTTCACCACTTAGGAACACCAAACAAATGAACTGGAAAATTTTTAGTGTGAACAGCACACTATATACAGGTTGTGTGGATAAAATTTACAATTCTCAGCAAATCTACTTCATTAGATGTTTGTGGATGTCCAAAAAAATAATGTTGAACTGACAATAATCTAAGAAATACAATTTATATTTCCTTTAATTCATTTACTGGTAAAGTTGGGATGAAATAAACACAAATTTGAACAGTGTACGCTTGCTCAAAAAATCTTGGTAAATACTTAAAAGTATTATTATTGTTATCATTGACATTTTAGATTAATATTGACATGGTAATGTTTTAATTTACTCTCCTCAACAGTTTAAGGAGAATTTACGATCACTTCTTCAATCTATGTTGGAACTAGTAACAAAAACAAGTTTTTCTCAAAAGCAACCACTCGCACAATATTCGTGTGCCGAGCACTAAGGTTTATTAGAATGTATCAGGTTATCCATCTTATCAGACACGGTCAAGTCATGTGGACAGCGGCATCAACGAAATGTTGGCCGCCTTAATATGAACAAAAATAAGTCACTTCTACTTCTCGGTTTACGCCGACTGAAATGTGAAATTGTGACTAGTACCAAAAAAAGTTTTTCTGGGTTGCTGATGCCTTAACTTGGGGAAAAGTTTGGTGTTTTTTAATCCAAACTTGTGGGTAGTTTGCTGTGGTCAGCAAACAATATGTCTTCCATTTAAATAAAATTTAAACAGTAATTATTATTATTATTAAAAAACCCTGATAAATTAGTGTTTTAAAAATGTAGATTTGTCAGCAATAGTGTGAAGATATATTCTGGTAGGCAAAGGAATGACAGTTATAATCAAAAAATAATTTATTTTTTGGTATTATTGTACTGATATTAAAAAGAAAAAGCTTTGTCGATGCCAACTTTGTCTTTACCAAAATTTTATTAAGGTTGGCATTGTGGTATACTAGTCAGAAATATATTTTTTTCATTTATTAAAGTGTACATTGTTTGATTAGTTACGTAAACACTACATTTAAAAAACGTTATTGCAATGTTTTGCATTAATTCTTAGCATTTGTTAGCTTCAATGTAATGTTAATATGACTTGTAATTAGGTCTTTAGAGCTTGAACTGAAGTAACTTCCTCTCGTAAGGAACAACTTTCAGAGTTTTGTGTATAAAAAGATGAGACATTTAAAAATAAAGCTTACCTAAACCAAAAATGTCGGGAGTTTTTATTTACATAAATGTTTGTTTTAACAAGAACATGTGGTATATATTCACATACAATGTCCCTTTCTTGTGTTTGTCCTTTTACATGTTTCTACCGAAGTGTTCCTCCATTCTTTAACATTTTAATTTTTCTCCCGTTAATGTTGTTTTTAGTTACTCTTTTTGGAAGTTGCGTTGCGCATCTCACACTCCTCCCTGATGAATTCCGATAGAATGAAACCTAGATCGGGGATTGGGTGGTAACAATATTTTTTTTTAGGAGGCAGCCATTATCTCTTTGTCCAGTGTCAGCAGTGTAAGTATGAATTGTGTTCCTCTTTTCATTGTAAACATTATTACATTCATTCCTTTTATATGTTTCTATCCATCTTGCCTGCACCTTCTTACAAATTAATATAATATAACAATTATGTATCTCAATGTAAGAGAGACTAGGACTAGTTGGCTGTAACAAGGAGGGACCATATTAGGAATTAAGTTTTCCGGGGAAGAGTTGGGGTATGTGAGATAGTAGAGAGATGGGAGGAGCAGATACAAATGTGCAAGTGAAAGGAGAACAATGGTGGAAGAAAAGAGGAAGAGGCATTTTATTAAACTGACCTGGAAACAGTTGATGATGATCTCAAAGAATGAAAAGAGGTTTTCCTTACAAATAAGGATGAAACAAAATTATTATTTTTGATAACATTTTAATCACAAAATAAAATGTGACCTATTAATAACATTCAAATTTAAAACTAAAAAGTCTGGGTGTGAAAAGTTCATGTTTTAATCATGCAAAACTAACCCGGATCAAATATAGTCTATATGTAATATTCTCGAGGTTGAATCAAAGTTGGTTTAATATTGGTCATTTGTTTAGGCTTATAAACATATATCATATTGTACTTATTATACAACTTTATCAACTAGAAAACATTCTTATTTAGAAAATGTTTTCTCTGTAGTATTTCATTCCAATATAATAAAGTTACCATCACAACATGCAAGTCAACTACTTCAGGGCCTGGATTCACTAACAGGAGCAAATAGTTGAGCTGATGCGAGTTTGAAAGATGTGCCCAAATCCCTATTCATTAAAAGAAGCAGGCACAATTTGAGAGCAAATTTGCTCCTTTTATTTGCCACCACTCAAGAGTAGTATTAAATCATGATTGTCACTTTAATAAATTTAAATGGTGGTGTATTATCATAATGGCTTAAAATACAATTAGTTACTTAATTGTAATCCAATTAATAATAAGTAAATTAAAATAACAGGTCTGTCAAGCACAAAATTAGTTTCAATTTAGATAGTGGTAACAAAGCAATTATTTACCTTTTACTGTTGATTTTTACATTCAAACAACAAAATGACATTTCTTTATTATTACAAAACAAAACTTCAAACAAAACCACGAACTGTGTAATCTTTGTCTAGATCCAAAGAGGTTTGTATTCCTCCAAGTCAAAAGATATCTCGTCACTAAATATGGTGGTTAGTATAGCTTTACAATAAGTTTTAAGGTTTCTATGAATCTTTTATTAATGAATAATAATAATATATGATTTTACTACCCGTTCGGGTTATACGCTTTAAGTACTAATTACTCTAATGGATTAGGAATTGGGAAGGTTGATTTAGAGGAAGTGAACCCGCATTTGCATGGAGGGAAAGTGGAAAACCATTTAGGAAAAACCACCCCCAGTTCACCCGACCGAGATTCGAACCTCGATCTCCCTGTCCTCAGCAGTCGAGCAGCTCAACACGACTAACGCGTTAGCCATTTTATTAATGGAACTTAAGATAAAATATTAAAAACAAATAATATAAATAATACTAAATAATTTACTAATATTGTTTTTGTAAGGCATCCAGAAAGAGGCTGCTTCTAATTTTATTGCTGGTTTGTAAGCAAAATGTTTAGAAATCTTTGTATTTGCTGTAATTTTCATTAGAGATTTAAAATAAAGTAGCCTTGGCTTTGAAAGTAGATTATTCACAAGGATTGGTCGAAAAGAGCGCAATTGATGACATCACCATAATCTTGCCACCAGTTTGCACCTTGTTTAGTGAATACAGAAATGGCACAAGTAGTAAGGCACATCTTTGGGAGTATCTTGGGTGCAAAGTTGTGCCATAGCAGAATTGCACTCGTTAGTGAATTCAGGCCCAGATGAATAACAATTTGTAACGTACATAGCAGCTAAGATTGGGTATAATCGAACTCAAATTGTAATTTCATTGGATAAGTTTCTTAAGTTTATTTGAAGCAAAGTCAAAGCTAATATTTATTTCGAAGCCAAGACAAAGTTCTGACACTTCACACCCTTACTAAAAACAAAGCAAATGACAACGGCAGTATAAAAGTAACAAATTAGCAATATTTTAGGTGGTTAGCATAATTAGCAATAATGGATTATCGGACCACACTTCTATTTAACCTGATTATGCACCAAGGAGACAAGTGACTTTCGACCCCACCATGAGTCAAACCAAAGTATCTTGAAAGTGGTTGGTCAATGGCCAAATCTCGACAATCCTGCCCACAGGTAGATGTCAGTTAACACACAAAAACATTAGTATCTAAAATAAAAATCTAGACTAGGTAAATAAATAAGAATTAATATAATTGTGAACATTACTCTATGTTATATTATTAAGAACAGGAATCTGAACTGTAAAATAAGGGTAGGAAAAATTATTTTTCAAAGAGGCACTAATTACTTTTAGCACTTACAAAGCTCATAGTGGAAATTACAAGATATCATATAAAACAACTAATGATGACTACCAACAATTATTGAGACAAACGTTCATTTCTTAAGATACTAAACCCCAAATAAATTAAAGTTTTAGCATAAATGTAAAAGAAAAAATTTAAGAATTTGATAATCTTCATTAGTACACTTGGTTTACCCTGTAACATGGTAATTTTACCTTGACTGACTACATTATGGCTTTATCTTCTAAGCTATACCTTAGTGCAACTAAGCAAGGTAAGATTGATTAAACAGAGTAAACAATATTAGTTTAACTGGTGTTTCATTTAGATTATGTAAATTGTAGATGTATTCAACAAATACTTTTTGTTCTAGTGATCTCGAATAGATCAAACATGGCTGCTTTGTTGGTAATATTTTTACTGTCTTTACATTCCAGTTTTTTGCAAATACCTTACAATATTTTATATAAATACATAGTAAAATGAATTAGTGCCTAATAGATTGGAAATATATAATGTCTACACTGTCTTATCGTATATAAATACATGATATATTTCAAATGTGAGGTCGGAAGCCTAAATAAAATTAAAATTGTAAATATTAAGGAATCAAAAAGTCAAGGATAAACTTTTAAAATCATAATCCAGAAAACAGCAGAATGGTGACATCTTTAGGAATGTCAATAGCATCTCCCATTAGTGATCCCAAAAATAAGGCCTTTTTTAAAGATTCTTGTTTAATTGAATGCCAAGCAAATTACTAGAGCTTAAAGAACTGGGTTAAGTCTATTACTCTCCCTCCTGCCACTAGTTTAAGGCTCCCCCTTTCCCCGTCCAGCGTTCAATCAACTCAACCTCGCACTCCAAGTCTCGGAGGGCAGACTTGATGTCATACTCGCAGTTGGAGCCGTGCCTCTTGAGAGCCTCCTGGAGAAGTTCCTCTGCTCCCAGAGACAGGAACGTGTTGTTCAGAGAGCGGTCCCGGGAGACTATGTTACGTATGGCCCAACTGCATTGTTTCTGGAACATTGCAAACATGTCATCGTGTATAACTACCCTTATACTCATAACTACGTTAATATGTTATAAACGAGGAAGGTTGAAAAGAGTAAAAGTACCATCATTTGCGTGGAGGGAGAGTAAGAAGCGATTTATCTAAAACCACCCTCATTACACTCCCCCAGCACTCCAACCTTAATCTCTGTCATCGACAGTCCTGTCTATTACAAGAGTGACACCTTAGACCAAACATGTAAAACTTGTTGGATAAAATAGTCCACGATGAAAAACTGAGGGGGAGGGGGGGGCATTTCAGAAAATTCAATATTGGCATCATTAGGGGGCGGATTTATAGGCATTAAAATTTAAAAAAAGGCAGGCAAATAGGCACTAAAAATCACAAAAATAGGAACATAAATAGGCATTATAAAATAAAAAAGGCAATAATTAGGCACTAAAAAGAAAAAAATAGGCACATATATAGGCATAGTAATGCAAAAAAGGCACCTAAACACTCAACATTTTTATTATTCACTCTTAAAATCTAGCATACACTTTCCATAAACACATATTAATTAATATTAGAGTTAATTATCAAATACTTCTCAAGATTTTCAGGTGTAAATTTTGTTCTGTTGTCTGACAAAATGTTTTTATACTGTGAGAAACTTCTCTCGACTTCACATGAAGTCATTGGGCAAAACTTCAGACAAGCTATTTCAGCTATTTCCAAAATTGCTTTTTACGTATGCCAGATCAGCAATGACACTTGAGAAGGAGATGGCAGCATTTGCTTCTGTAATGGCGACAACTTGTTCCTTGTAAAATGTTTGGACTACCTACAAGCAAAACAGTTGGCATAGCAAAACCATTCTTTCAATATATTGTGTTCTACAAGTATAACCATTCATTTTTTCCCCCAATAATGTGGACGGACAGGTGGAATCAATAAAACTAGTGGTAAACGCTCACTGCAATTTTAATTTGGAAACGGACCTAAAGATAGTGTATTGTATAATACCTTGTGAATGTCACCCAGGTAATCTGCATAGTACAACACAGCATGAAGCCATGTACCCCAACGCGTTAACAATGGTCGTGGTGTGAAAGGTGTGTTGGGCAGGGCGGTCTTAAATGAGAAGATTCGTATTGGAGCCTTCAAAATCACTTTATTGACTGTGGAAATAATAGCATTCACATTTGGAAAACGTGATCTAATATCTTCTGCAACCCTATGGACAGCATGCGCCAGACAAGTCATGTGGATTAACTTGGTGTAGAATACTTTTAAGCTCGCAGCCGCTTTCAAAATGTAGGCCGCACTGTCTGTCAGAAACACCAAAAACCTTTCGTCGTCGTTTTCTGATGGCCACAGGACACCTAATATAAACAAATTAACTTATTTATAATTATAATTTTTACAAGACTAACACTGCGAATCATTAAATTAACACAGTATATCTTGTGCAATTACATTATATACTTACGCAAAGCCTCACGAACAACTATGCCAATTGTCGAGCTGTTGGTTGCCTCAAGCATCTTTGAAACAACCAAGTGAGGTTTCCCAGGACCCGTAGAGTCTAGTTTTCCAACAACAACAATTGCATCATATCTGCCACAGCGGTCAGTGGTTTCATCAACAGTAGTCCAGATGTATGATTCTCCAATATCATCTCGGCTTTTCTCAACTGTCTTAAACGAAATAAAAAGAATGTTTACTGTAAATATTTTAAATCTATACAATTCAGTTAATATTTTTTAATGTCAGAAAGAAAAAACTGCTATTGTAAAAACGTACGGATAAATAGGTTGAATGCAAGTAGTGTTTCCTCAGAGTTGATTCGTCTGGTATCTTCATGTTGGTGTATTTGTTGAGAAAAGCATTGAAATCTGGATTCTCCAGCTTCTTCCAAGGAATATTTGCAGCTACCATCGCAGAGCATAAGTCAGCAGAAAATTGCTCTTGGGTTTTATCGGTATTGTTAACTTTAGGAAAAAATTGTTGAGATCCTGTTTAATTTATGGAATTATTCATATATATTGCAGTATTTTTGTGTTGTTCTAGGTGATACTTCTTCTCGCATTTTACCTAACTATTAAAAATGGAAATTTTCACCCAGTAATATATGTGGATTCTACAAATTAAAAAAGCATCATCTAACAAGAGAACTAAGATTGTTTTTTTTTTTCGATCATAATGTTACGCTTTGGTAAATATTTCCACTTTGTCGTTGAAATCCTTCAATAAGAAATCAAACCTAGTTTGAACAATAGCAAATAATCGTGATTTACTTTTAAACAGTAGACAATATATTTTTATAAAAACCTTGACTTTCAAAATTAATAATTTCATTTCCCCTTTGGAAAAGATAACTTACCTCCTTGGAACATGGATGACAAAAAATTATTTTGCCATCCGTTGTGAAATTCCTTTCACCACCAATACACTGTTTGAATAATACACTTTTACACGATTTCTCTTTAGGCATTTTCTACTAGTTCAATAATTTACACCGAGTCCAATACAAAGAAATATTAATGAGCAGATATGCACATTTAACAACAGCGTAATATACACAACCTCTGAATGAACTGACACTGTTGTGCGCTAGAAGAAAATCTTTGTTGCCGGACTGGCCAGTCTGAACCTATCGGACCACTGGACACATGGGTTTTTCCTACCTATCACAAGTATCCACGTGGAGTGACCTAAGGAGTGAGGAGGAGAGGGAGGGGGGTGCGGGGCAGCCGTAAGTATTTAGAAAGAAAAAAAGAGGGTGGGAGGAAGAGAGAGATAGAAAAAGGCACTTTAAGGCTCCCATTTGTAAAATAGGCACTAAACAGCGAAATAGGCATTTATAGGCACTATAAAAGTTATCACATTGTCTTCGCAATTATCAAAAATAAACTTATACCTCAAAAGCCTATTTTTAGAGGCATAGGAATAAAAAAAGGCATTTAGGGCAAATCCGCCCCCTAGTCTTTATCTTTAAGTAATTATTTTAAAACCCTCAAACATTTTAAGATTATTTTCCCTATTTTTGCCACAGAAATTTGAAACTTAGTTTTGCAGCAAGTTTGAGATTTGAAATCTTGTGTCAGATGATAATTACATCAAATGTGTGTCTCAATTGTTTGTTCCTTTTCATAAGAGAAACCAACCAGTCACACACTCGCTTGTTCACATTTGGAAGTAATCCACTTTGGTGGCCACATAGTCTAAGGCATCACTATTGCAAGAGACTGGACTGCTGATAATGGTGAACGATGGCTCTTGTGACTACAGTAACATGACAAGTTGTTCCTTCAATGCGGCTTAAGCCTGAAAACATTGGTTGAAATCTTTTGATGATGTTTCACAAACCTGCACAATTGTATCATTCTGATGAGTCTTCATTGTTTCCAAGATGGCCTCCGCGGCTCCGGCCTCGATCAAGCTCTTACTGTTGGCAGGACTGCGGAGTGTGATGGCAGCCATGCAGGCAGAGGCTGTTGCAGCAAGACTCGCTGATTGCTGAGAGGCCCGAGACAAAATGTTGATATTTACAAACATTAGTAGAAATATGAGAAACAGCAGAACATTTTAGCCTTTTTTTAAATATTAATAACGGGACACTTGAATCTATAAGGAAATTTGAAGGAAAAAAACAACAGATTTGAGGCTTTCTTATGTTCTGTAGCAAGATATGGGGGATAGAGAGACAGAATTATAAAACCCACTTCTTTGAGTTTGTGGGGGTCACATAAAATGTAAGTTATACTAATCTTGAAGTTGAAAATCTCCAGAATTACATTAATTTCTTTACATGAGAAAGTAAAAATCAAATAAAAACCTGTTTTTACCTTGTGATTATTCATGGCCAACACAATCAACGGAGCGATACCTGCTGTGCCCATTCTGGCCTTGACATCATCATCTCCCGCCAAACTCTTGACGAGGGTCAGACATTGGCGAGTAAGTCTCTGAAACATGGAAGAGATGTGTACACAACAAAGAGATGTAAGAATGAAGGGCACTCTTGTGATTTCCATGTCCCCATGTTCCCATGGTATTCTCGTGTCCCTGTGTCCCAATGTTACCATGATGTTCTTGTGTTTCTGTGTTCCCATGTTCCCATGAAGTTCTTGTGCCCTGTGTCCCCATGTTCTCATGCCACTGTGTCCTCATGTTCCCATGAAGTTCTCGTGTCCCTTTGTCCCCATGATGTTTTCGTGTCCCTGTGTCCCCATGAAGTTCTCGTGTCCTTGTATCCCCATGTTCCCATGAAGTTCTCGTGCCCCTGTATCACCATGTTCCTATGAAGTTCTCGTGTCCCCATGTTGTTATTGTGTCCCTGTGTCCCCATGATCTTCTAGTGTCCCTGTGTCCTCATGTTCCCAAGTTCCCATATTTTCAGTACCTCACTCTCAGGAAACTCCGCCAACACGTCCATGAGGAACTTGAGTCCCCCTACCTCTTGGAAGCGTTGGCAGAACTCGCTGCGCACCATTAGCGCTGACAGAGTCATCAGAAGCTCGCTCATGGTTTCCTTATCTTTGAATTCTGAACATAAACAAAATATTAATTTCTTTTTCCACCACATCTTACTACCTGTTTAGGTTATAAGCATACAGTATCACACTTGTGGAGTGTGGATGAGGAAGGTAGAGTTTCAAACGAAATGAACCTGCATTTACATTGAGGGAGAGTTGGAAACCATTTAGGAGAAGTCAGCCCTCAGTATACCCGACCTGGATTAAAACTTTGATCTCCCCATCATCGGCAATCCAGTCCAACATGAGAATAATGAGACCACTGATGCAGGGTTTATTTGAATTCAATGAATGAGGTGAAATCAATCAAACAGTTACCATAATTATCACTAATAGTAATCTAAGATTAACTTGTATTATGTTGTTTACCATAATTACCACTATTAGTAATCTAAGATTGACCTGTTATTCTGTCATTTCATTGATCTGAACTAAGAGTGATTTACTCACTTTTGGTGAGGTTTATGAGAGTAACAAGAGTTTCTTCGGCCAGCTTCCTGGCATGCTCATGGGCAAGACCAAACACCACTCGAATATCGTCATCCAGCACGAGCGCCCGCATCAGAGCGCACACGCTCCTGACCACAGGCGATAGTACATCGTCGTGCTCCAGTAGCACCTTCAATCGCGCCACAACGCCGTGCTTGACCAGATTCTGACGGTTCTTCTCATGCTTGAAACAACATTCCCTGGCCCACCCCAGGACTTTTACTTGGAGCCCTGCCCCTTGCTTGGCCCCCAACAACCGCATCATCTGTCCTATCCCTCGCTCGTCCAGCAGATCGGGCTGCCCTGTCATCAGCGAGGTGAGCACGCCCAGCACAGGCTCTGTGATGTGGATGTTTGTGTCAGACCTCTCGAGCAGATCAAGCAACGCACCATAGCAGCCCTTCTTGCCGGCAAGCATCTTGTGTGCGAGGTCCTTGTCACACTCTAGCTGGAGGTCATTGAGGGCTTGTGTGAGTCGATCTTCCTCAAGACAAGGGTTGTTTATTGACTCGAGGAGACTGCTCAACTTCTGGGAGACACTTTCTGTTACCTTGTTCATCACTTCCTTGATGATGTTATCAAGGTCCACTCCCTGTAAGTACAGATAGTACAGATAGCAGCACTGAGTTCTTTTGCCAGTGACCCACTAGTTTTAGTGCAGAGAAAACTATAGGTCAAGCCTGGCGGGTTTATAACAAAATATGGTCAAACGTTTTCGCATGATTTTAGCAAGTTTAAAAAAAAAAATTCTAACAATAGGCTACTAATGTTGGTTATAATTGGAATTGGTGTATTTTGGTTGTTTGTGGTAGTGATTTAAATAATAATTTATTTACTAGCCTCTAGTTTGACAAAGAAGTTTTTTCAATGGAACTTGAGTAACCTACAGTTTCCAGTTGATAAAATGATCGTTTACGAAACCAGAGTGTTCTTGGGGGCAGGGGGAGGGGGGGGGGACACACTCCAAGAAGTAGGAAAGAGAAGAATAGAACAAATTAAGTGCATAAAGAAAGACAATTCAATGAAGTTAAAAACTAACAAATATAAAGAAAATATCCTAGTAAAAGTTTGCAATAACTAGCTCCTATTGCCATTATAATTAGCGGGAACAGCTGACATCTCCCGAATAGGCTGTAGAGATACCTTTACCAAAAATATAAAAGTAATTCTGAAATATAGGAATTTATATAAAAAATAAAGGTTTTTACTTTACATTTTTTATAAAGTAGGTTCTACAATTCCATGGCAACTTATTTTTGTTATTGTTATTGATCAAGGAGCAAATTAATTTTTAGAGATGATTGAAAATTAAATTACAGTAGCGCAAAGATCTTTCTATTATTCGTTTAAACGTATGTTTTATCTGTCAGTAAATACTACAGTTCAATTTTCATAGGAAGAACCTTATTCGACAGATATAAAAGTTAATATATCTATTTTAACTTGCTCATATCATGTCAAACAACATTATTTGGAGTTGTCACGTCTGACAGAAAATGATCAATAACAATAAAATAACAATTATAACATGGTAAAATGTTTTCAATAGTGACCGTAATAAACCATGTTTGTATTTTCTAAAAGTCCATTACCATGAAAATTAAACTATAGTCTGCTGAACATTAAAATTTGAATGGAAAATAATTTGTAATTAAAAAAAAAAGTCACAAATCTCATTTAACAACCGACTAGAAACTATGTACTGTAGTTAGTATTTTTGACAGTGTCTGGTCGTATAAAGCAAAGTTTGGACACTACTTAATTAATCTAGGTCACACAATTGGTATTATTATTATTAGCATCACGTCTTACTACCCATTAGGGTTATACACACTTATGCTAAGTGTAATGATAGGGTGATTGCGAGATGAAATAGAGGACCTACAGTTTAACGTGGGATCCGAACCACAGTAGAGGTCTGGCATTCCACACCACGTTAACACATTTGTTAATTCCCACAACAATGCAATACCTGAGCTTCAAATTGTTGAACGGCATCCTGGAGAGCTTCTTCAGGACTCATGTCAAAGTCTTCTATGTTCTCCTTGACGACATCATCGAATGTTTCCTGGGTTATAACTCGAACCATTGTCTCGTCAGTCCCTAGAACACCGCACCTGGAACAGTAACCACTTACATTGTATAAAGATATACGCTGTCGATGAGTTGTTTGGTAATTTAAATATATTATAGCTCTAACTATTCTTACCCAAAAAAACTAACCTTCCGTGCGCTAATAAATTAAATTTTTAATCACGTTGGAATTTTAATGTGTTAATGAGATGTACTCTAATAAAAACATGGGTCAAAACGGCGTGTTTGTGAATTCAGTTTTCGGTGCAAGAATTTTAATAGATCGTGTTTTCATTTGTTGATGCATGAAAGGTTAAGTATTGTTAATTTGGTGACTCTTGTTCACAACAATCCTTTTGGTGCCAGGTCAGAACTAACTATTCCTTTAAATGCCTATTAATGTTCGCTTTTGATATAGTTGAGTGGATCTATGGCATTATAATTAATAGAAAATTTTCAACCAATATATTATAAGGACCGTAAGTGGGCTGAAAAACTGTTATGACGTCAGTGAATACAATACTTTTCTTATAGTGAAAACGGAATTTTACACGTTATTACGCATGTATTTAGAACTCAATAAATTATATAACGAATGTTTATGTAATCATAAAAGCTTAAAATATACGAATATTAAAGTAAAATTCCATAAAAATTACACAACTTTAAATAATTACCAATTAAGTATGGCAAGTTTTGGCGGCAATTCAAAATTATGTTGAGGAAATATTAGTCGCCATTTAAGATAAATACTTCCGTAATTAAAACGACCTATTATGTATTAGTTGCATAGTAATAAATATTGGTACATTACTACATGTTTCATGTACCAAAATGTATTATTAGTTTTTGTTTTTAATTAAAAATCAATCAATCAAATAAACTGTATGTAACTTGTGAAACATTATAAGCAACAGTAGATGGCCTTATTTGTGTGTGTGTGTGTGGGGGGGGG
>CABEEJ010002602.1:85595-106222 GCA_901482245.1 Timema douglasi | reverse complement strand
AACTACCCCGACTGCACTCGACCAACATTCGAGTCACAACTTCCTAGCCAACAACAGTCCAGTCTATTGTGAGATTAACGCCTTAGACAACGTAAACACTGGTGTGGGTAAAAAATGACTAAGTAATTCACTGTTAACACACCCATGAACAAAATTATGATTGACTCAACGTCTTAATCTAACCTTATAGATAAAAAATACTTCAATTATAATAACTCTGATACATTTGGAAAAGAAATTAACGTTTTTATTTTTTTGGCACAGAAGTATACACCATTCCTCATAATAAACTAGTTTATATTTGGAATATCAATATAACAGAATGCTTGTGATTATAAAAACAGGTAAAGATTTCAAAGTTTCATACACGTCAGATTAGTTAACAAAATTCGAGATTCAAGAAAACCTTAAATTGCCAACAAACATTTTTACGTCATTGATATAATATTATTAAGTTATGAACTTTTCATATTTTGTAATTTGTTTTCTTCCTTTAATATAAGTTGTACCTCGATAAAATAAAAACTGGTTATTTAAACTTGAAGACCTACATACACTTATATAGTCACTACCTGATGAATGAACGTAACATAATGAAACAAAGTATTTCAAACACCAATGTCAAAAAAAAGAGAAAAGAGTAAAAAGACCAAATTATAAATATCCAGCACTTTCTTTTTCCACCCTACTTGTTAATTCTTTTTAAAAACATCCATAACATAAATTAATATTAACTTAATTTATTTAAAAGTAAAAACTTATATACTATATAAATATATTTTAACATTCAACGTTTTTAACTTTAGTTTTTTAGGTTTAATTAGTATAAGAAGTTTAAAAAAAAGTATTACCCTTGAAAAGCTTCATTAAAACGAACACGGCTTACTGGTTCAAATTAAAGGCTTTGTGAATGCAAGCTTTACTTACCTCTAGATTTTGTATTTTTCTCTTTTCGGTGTATTTCCAGCTAAAGAAAAAAATACTTCAATAGTCACGTGGACTAAGGCGTAAGTATCGTATATCCTGTTTTGCCACGGATAAGTAAAGCGGGTCTCGAATACCTACAGTTGTTGATCCTAAATGTTTATATCCTGTCTTTCTACGAAAATGCGGGTATATTTTCTAATAATTTGAAATTCATTTTCTCTAACTTGTTAGTATGATTTTAGGAAATCCCAGATGGATAGCAAAACGTGAGGCACGAATAGTTTTTTAAAATAAATTAGTAGTGGGATCTTTCTTTAGTTAAGTTCAAAATATTATTGATTGGATTATCAAATAAATCAGTAACTGAAATATTCGAAAAGAGACCGAATTTGTGGCCCCAAAAAGTCAAGGTCAAAAAATGAAGTTTGTTCAATCATGCTGAAATTATTTTTCTGGGGGTTTCTAATACTGCTAAACACAGCCCTGTTATTGTTTATTTTTTCTAAATTCCATTCAGCTGACCCTAATCTGAATCATTACCTAAAAGTTATAAAAAAAAGTTTAGAAAATGGTGGTTTTCCCTTTAATTTTCAATAAATTATATATCTGGAGATTTTTAAGGCCACTACATAAGATTCTGCCATTGGATTTTCAAAAGTTGAATCAACTGACCATCCATTGGTACCCAAGTGGAAGATAGTGGAGGGAAGGGGAGACATACAAATGAAAGAAAAAAAATTAGGAGAGATAGGAAACAAAATTTGCCAGGAATTTAGAGCAGGGCTAATCAATTAGTACAAAAAGCTTGTCAATGTGTTAAGAGTATTTAAATTGGTCGGGAAGGTGTAAGGACAGCCCCTAAACCGTAATGAAGGTCTGAACATACTTAAATTTAAAAATTAAGGATGCTAAAATAGAAAGAGTTTCTTCTCAAAATTTCTAAAACTAAAAAAACACTTTTTGGTAGTAGGTACAGTAAAAAATTTAAATATTTAAAAAAATGTAAAGTGTCAAATCCAAATAACAAGAAAAATTTGAACATTTAAAATGTAAATTGGGGTTATGGAAAATGGTATTGGTTGGAAATTTACAAAACTAAAATTATCATCCACTTATCGGTGAGGTAAAATATTTAAATTTGGTAAGATGGTAAAGAGACCATACCAAAAGCCCAAAATTTAAAAAATTTTAAATAAAAATGGGAGGGTGGGTGTGAAAGTAGTAAAATGGGTGACGAGAAGAAATTTCTAAGATTATAAAAAAAACTTTTGCAGATAACTAGAAAAGTATGAAAGTTTTTAAAATTTAAATTAAGGGGAGATATTAATTTTAAAAACTAATCAATAGCACGTTTTTAATCGTGGTATAAAATTTAACTTATTGCAAGCCTTTAAGACGACTGGTCAAAATAATAAAAAACAAAAACATCCTGAAAAATTGAACTTTTCAAAATTGGTTCCAAGAAATGGGATCTCAAAGTTTTCCAAGCCAATAAAAAAACTTCTCGGTGTGGAATAAAATTGAAATTTGTATGTAAGTAAATATACCTTCCCGGATAACTAAATGATGTCTGAATAAATGAAATCTCAAAATTTAAAAACGTAGTTTGACATTGATACAACTAATATTTCGGTGTGGTTTAAAACTGAAATTAGGCAGGTACGTACAAAAACATATCATATAACCAAATAAATCTTAAATTTCAATTTGGGATGGGTATGTGAGAACTAGGTGAAGGAGCAATAGCTATAAATTTCTCCGAAACAGTTAGAAAATCTACCTTTCACTATTGAATAAAATTTAAATTTGGCAAATTGTTATAAGGATCACCCAAGAAAATATCAAAGTTGAACTATTTTGAAATAAATAAATAGGGCTAAGGAACTAGATGAAAAGTGAGGGTAGGGCCTCAAAACTACTAAAATAATAAAAACAACAATTTTTGAAATGGTTGATAATTTTAATTTTGTAGAGGCCGACGAAAAAACATACAAACACAAAAAGTAAAGATTATCTTAAAGGTTATCGATAGCACCGCTATCACATAGCTAAATATATACGGATAAGCTATCGTTTATAAACGAGTGACCATAATAATGAAAATAAACCACTTCTGGTGGTATAGCTCGGTGAACCATGGTGCTCTTTGAGAAACCATAATTCTCATTCATTCCATATCTCTTTATTGGTATATTATTTCATTAAATTAATTTATAGTTATCTTAAATTAATAATGAGGCTATTTTAATATTTCAAATGAGCACAGGCTCTCTGGTGAACATATTGGCTTAGGCCTAATTACTTGTATTATATAAAATCCACGTGGTGAATGTATGTCCTTACAGGATTTGTTCTCCTACTTCCTAATACCCTAAAAAGCTGAAATTTGGATTGGACGCTATTTAGCATGCCAAATTTATGAGAAAAATACGAAACTTGAAAAATTCATCATAGCGTATCCAAAATGTCGAATTAAACGTACAAATTGAGTCATAGAAAGCTGTAATTATTTTGTATGGACTATGCTATATTTATGAGAAGAATCCGAAACTTGAAAAATTGAAAATGACATATTCAAAATGGTGGAATATGCGTACAATCTGAATTATAGATAGATTAAATTTGATATAGACGCTGTAGAATATTCCATCTTTAAAAAATGAAAATTCTAAACTTGAAAAATCCTAAATGGCAAATTCAAAGTGACGCAAAAACCAAGGGGACAGGTAGCTTGAATTGAAAATGATATGTCCATTTTTCCTTTATATGATTATCAGCTATAATAAACTTAAATTATATCTCAAATATAATTAAATAAAGAATAAATATATGATCAAAATAATAAATAAATACACAAATTAGAAATTCGAGAAAAATAGTACGGTAAATAATTTTATGAGCTAGTAATTGTAATTTCCTTAGTATAATATTATATATAATATAATGTCATAATAAAAAGGCTGAGAAACACTAATATATTCTACTTTATTCGAATTTGAATATAACATAAAACCTGACGCTCTAACAATTTAAGGAAGTCAACTCCAACAGACAGATATTTACATAAATAAAAATCCACTTATCATCATCATCATCATCATATTTCCTCAACTCTTGGGCCTGGAGACTTGAAATTTTACGAGAAGGTTCCAGAAGTCCTAGGCAGGAGATAAGATGCAGTTTCGAGAAATCTGACCTCTTATGGTTGAAAAAATATTGTTATCATTTTTCAGAATTCTTTTATGTAACATTTAACCAGTGGACATAGAGCATTGAAATTTAAAATGAAGATTCCTTTCTAAAATTGGTTTGAGAAATATTTTACGATTTTTCAAATTTCATTCCCTTAAAAGTTGTAGAGTTCAGAAAGTGTGGGACTCGCTCATTATTATATTTCCACAAACCTTGAGCCTGGAAACTTGTAATTTTGCTTAGCAGGAAGGTCGTGAGATCGCTTCATATAACGATAAATTTTAAAATATGGCTTCGGGAAATGGAGGGAGCCTATAATTAGAAAAAAGTACTTTTTATATGAGGTAAGAATACAAAATTTGGCAGACAGTTAACCAATTAGATCTAAAAATTAGACATTTTTTAAGTGTATTTGAGAAAATAGGGTGAAGTGCTTAAAATTTCAAAAACTAACGTAAACAACTACTTTCCGATGTGCTAGAAAACTGAAATTTGGAAGGGAGGCAAGAATACTACTCCAAATAAATATTAAGTAATGAAAATGTGAAGTTTTTAGTTAGAGCTTTGGGGAACATGGGGGGTGGGAAGAGATAGTGGTACAAACAGAAAATAAAATCACTTTTAGGTGTAATAGAAAATTTAAATTTTGAGCCAAGTAGAAGGACAACTCCAGATAACAATATTTGTTTTAAAAATTGAAATATTTAAGTAAGAGATGTTTAAATGGGGAGTAAGGCGAGTAACAATTTTCTAAACTAACAGAAAAAAACTTATTTTCTATGGGGTAGAAAATTTAATTTCACCAAGACGGTAAAAAGGTCATTCCGAATAACCATAAAAGACTTAAGATTCTAAATGGAGAAAATAAGGAAGGAGGTTGGGAAAAAAAGAAGCCTTTTAGTCGAGGCCGTAAATTTAAATTTTCCAGGAATGTAGAGGGATTACTCCAATCACAATATAAGTGTTAAATATTTACTATTTAGAAAGGTGGTTGGCTAAATGAGGATTTCAAAATTCCCAAAACTAAAATAATACATTACTTTTCAGTGTAGTTGAAGATTGAAATTGGTCAGGAAGGTATAAGAACGACCCCAAACAACCATTAAGGTATGATCCTTAGATTTCAAAATGAAGAAGCAGTAAATGGGAAAAACGGGGGTCGCTTCAAGATTCCTAAAGTGGATATAAAAAAAATTCTAAGTGTGATTTAAAATGTAAGTCAATATACCTTCCCAGAGAGCCGATTGACGTCTAAACATATCAAATTTCAAAATTAAATTCCAGTAAATTGAAGTGTTCTATTATTTAGTATAGCTATGTATATAATAATACTTAGCACCACGTATTACTACCCATTTAGGTTATACGCTTAAGCACTAATTACGCTAATAGTTTAGGGATTGGGAAGGTTGAATATTTAGGAAGTGAACCCAACTTTGCGTGGAGGGAGAATACAATTATTTTTTTTAGGAAAAACCGCTCCCAGTTCACCTAGCGAGATTCGAACCTTGATTTCCCCGTTCTCGGTAGTCTAGCTCTACAAGAAGCTTGCGCGTTAGCTAACAACAACACCAAGCTGGTTGGAGCGGTTGAATTTATATAACTAATTTAGAACACTACGGGTATTCAAACCCTGATCTCCCTGTCATCGTTAGTCCAGTCTATTGCGAAAGTGACGCCTTAGGCAATTCAACCACCGAAGCTGGCTTAAAAACAGTTGAGATCTCCCTAACACCCATAAGACACGGAAGTTCTAGATAGGGTAATCCAACTTTGTGTATATGACGTATTAGGTACTTTTCCTTACTCTCACGTGGGGAGTAACGTTAGACGCAGAGCGTCAGAACGCTCGCGGACTCAATCTTGTTGCTAACGATGGGTCGGCTGGTCACGTGTTTGTAAGCCTAGCGTGTAAGCTCCTGTTCACGTGTCTTAAAGATTCGTGGTGGCCGCCAGGGATCTGGTCCCTCGTGCCTCTTCTAAGACACTTCCACGCAGACAAGGTCGAACGAACGATCGGTTAGCGCGTCTGACTCTGATACAGAGAAAGACGTCGTTTAATCACAATCGGGTGTACAAAAAATATGTTTAGTCTTCTCTACAAGTGAATGTTGGTTGCTGATATATTATTATTTTATTATTTGAGATATAAAAAGAACAATTTATGAACCGGCTGAGTACATCAGCTTACGACTTAACTGACATATATATAAACAACATCCAGCCCCCGGTAGTTAACTAATCACTGTGAAAGGGAAAATCCGCATGTTATTAATGATACATTTTCAGTTTTCTGTTTCAGATACATATTCTGAACCTGATGTCAGGTAGTTACTCAGAACTGGTAGTGTCAATTACTTATTCTGAACGTGGTGTTAGTTAGCTACTCTGAAATTGTAGTGTCAGATAATTACTCTGAACGAGCTGTAAGATAACCACGCTGAACTTGGACTGTCAGGTAACTACTCTGAACTTAGAGTGTCAGGTAATTACTTTGAACATGTTGTAAGTTAACTACTCTGAACTTGTAAGGTCAGGTAATTACTTTGAACATGTTATAAGTCAACTACTCTGAACTTGTAAGGTCAGGTAATTACTTTGAACATGTTATAGGTTAACTACTCTGAACTTGGAGTGTCAGGTAATTACTATAAACGTGATATAAGGTAAATAATCTGAAATTTTAGTGTCAGTGGTGCGTATAACCCGAACGGGTAGTAAGACGCGGTGCTAATAATAATTAGTGTCAGTTAATCACTCTGAACTTGCTGTAAGGTAACTACCCTGAACTTGCAGTGTCAATTAATTATCCTAAAGTTGTTTTGTCAGATATTAATCACTCTAAGCGTTTTATGTAAGATAATACTCCAAATGTGTTGTTCCAGATCATTACTCCAAACGTGTTGTGTCAGATAATTACTATAAATTTGTTGTGTCAGATAATTACTCCAAACGTGTTGTGTCAGATAATTACTATAAGCTTGTTGTGTCAGATAATTACTCCAAACGTGTTATGTCAGATAATTACTCCAAATGTTTTGTTCCAGATCATTACTCCAAACGTGTTGTGTCAGATAATTACTATAAATTTGTTGTGTCAGATAATTACTCCAAACGTGTTGTGTCAGATAATTACTATAAACTTGTTTTGTCAGATAATTACTCCAAAAGTGTTATGTCAGATAATTACTCCAAATGTGTTGTTCCAGATCATTACTCCAAACGTGTTGTGTCAGATAATTACTATAAATATGTTGTGTCAGATAATTACTCCAAACGTGTTGTGTCAGATAATTACTATAAACTTGTTGTGTCAGATAATTACTCCAAACGTGTTGTGTCAGATAATTACTTTACAATTGTTGTGTCAAATAATTACTCCAAATGTGTTGTGTCAGATAATTACTCCAAATGTGTTGTGTCAGATAATTACTCTTAGTTCTGAGCAGGTGACCTAGTTGTCTTGCTCATCAGATCAATACGACCCCTCTCCTGCCAGTTCCTTTGTGTGACGAGATCCTACTGTAACATACGGTCCACAAGGCATGCTCTCCGTTCTAATCTGTCAACGTTAGACGTGTCTCTGTCTGTCTGTCTGTCTGTCTGACTGAATCACACTCATAATGCCCGCGTGCATTAAGAAAGACTTTCTGTTCAAAGAGAATGAATTGGGCTAAAAACATATACTTATTATTAGAGTAGTGTGAATACTCGAAAATTTGAGTTCGAGTTGGTTTTTAATAGCTGCTCGAAATCTACTAGAATTTATTTTTTTAATAAGACTCGACAGATTTTAATACTTGGAATTTTCGATCTTTTTCTCTAAAATTCCTAGTTTGATTAATTTTATTCAATTTTAAGAAATAATTTCATAACAAATAAAGTCCCTCAATATTTTCTTTTGTCTCGTTAAAAAATTGTCTGATTATTTTAAATTTATTTCAAAACTCAAATTTTTGGGATTAAAAGTTTTTTCATAAAAAAATAGTAAAAAAACATATTTTTACTCATTTGTAGTTTATGCATGGATCTATTACAGAAATTCGAGTTGAAATAGTTCTAGTACAAATATTGCTCTATGCCACTCGAACTCGAAAAAATCTCTATATTTTAATTCAAATGTGACACGAACTCAACTCGAAGTGATAAATGCCTCCTACTCGCACACCCCAATTTTATCATTATTAGTGCATTTAATCCTCAAATAAAGACGTCAGTCTCGTCTAGACTGGTTTACCAGTGACGGGGATTTCAGAATTCTAATCCTATCCAGGCATAGTTTACTAAGGTAATTGTTTTCCCTTAAGGATCTCCTAATTTTTCTCCACGAAACTGCGCGTGCATTTCCTCTCAGTACTACCTTCCCTATCCCGGGTTTTTTCTCCCTTTAACACCACGTCTTACTACCCATTCGGGTGATACGCCTGTGTACTAATGGGTTAAGGATGAGTAAGGTTGAATTTAGAGGACGCATACCACCAGATCTCGCCGTCATCATTAGTCTAGTTTATTGCGAAAGTGACGTCTTTGACTGTGTAGCCACCGAAGAGGTTATTCAATTATTTAAAATATGTGTATATCCTTGACGAAAAGGAATATTCGGTGCACTTAAAATAAATATGTTCACTTTCTAAACACATGTTTATTATATCAGCACAATAGAAATGATTTCGGTTCCCAGTAAGACTGGTAATCTATCGTTGGTGCGTTAATTGCCTGGTGCTTATTCTAATAAAAGATTTAAATTTTTACTCCATGTTTTAAATAAGCAATGTGTTTAGAAATTCACGTTGAATACCCCCTATTTAAAAAAAATGGAACCCAAAAGTCCACCAAACTCTCGTGTAAATATAATCTCTGTCTGGAGTCTGGACACCGCGACAGTTGTACTTGTCTCCAGTGACCAGACGGTGTTGGTATGACGTCAAAAGCAAGATTAATGCTTCCATTATCCAGAAACAGTTCGCTCTGTTTCCAGTGGACATTGTGTGCGAAGGACATGAATAATTATTAAACAGGTTAAGGTCAGATGAAAAGAGATGCGAGAAAATGTTAGTGTTTTTGCAGTTTTTACTTTCTTTTTGGCCTAAATAAATAAAATATTGCTCCTGAAAAACACATTTAATTTGATTTTCTTCCCATGTTGATATAAAAAGCACCTGAATATATTTCGTGAGAATTGTGACATTATCTAACAAATTTTTTTAAAGAAAGAAAGAAAATATTAAACTTCAGAACACCCTTGAAAGATATTCAAGAAATTTGGGGTCACGAAGTGAAGAAAATTAAACTATATATTTGTACTGGAGCAATTTTTTTTTTAAATTTTGACCAAAGCAACGTGTTGTGATAAAAAAAATCTGCAAAAACACTGGATTTTTCTCGCGTCCCCTTCCAACCTAACTTAAATTTTCGAATAGAATATGGTAGCGATTCCCAAACTTTCTCGACTCGCGAACCCCTTTCATAAACAAAGTTGCGTGAACCCCTTGGTAAACATCCATAGCCAAGCACTTGATTTCATATCTAACTTTTCTGAAATTTAGTTATTAATTGTGATAAAAATGTTTTAAACCTTTAAATTAACGTACTATAGCTCGGTAAGTACTTTGGGATACCTTACCAAATATAATGAAATAATAATGAAACTACTTGAATAGAAGTTCAAATAATTACCGTATGGATTTGTTTTGAAAATTAAAACTAAAATAAAAAAATAAAATTTAAGTACTGTGGAAACATTTTCTTATCTTTATTGTCACAATATTATTACATTTCACATATTTTTTTAAAAGTGGTATCGGAAATTGCTGGTTTGACATAACTGAAATACCCTCACATAATTCCATACCGATTTAAGTTTTAAAATTGTTAACAAGTTTTAACAGCTACTTCCCCTCTTCACGTGACTTATTGAGAAGTACGCGCTGGATATCCAGTCCTAAAACTAAGGGTAGTTTCCTTAAGGGCGGAAATAGAAAATGTCGGATTTTATCAGAATCGGCTTTAATGATTTTGATTAAATTCCATTTCTATAATTTGATCAATATTACATACCAAAATGCTACTCTCACCTCTTTGTCAAATGAATTTAAGGTTTCCGGTCTGATGCGTAGATTCTAACTTTTAATTTTATCTCCTTGGTTTTTGAGATATGAAATTACTTATCATTGCATACATGTAAATCTATATATAATAATACCTTTTGCTTGAAATATATTTTTATAAAATCAATAAGATTTTAGTTTTCATTATATATGAAAATATACATGTTTTTTAAAAAGTTTTCCGACACTTTAAGGTAAAGTATTACGACAGTCGAAAATATCTAGTCCAAGATGTTGATGGATGTCGACGTTTCATGATCCCCCGAACCCTAAAAAGTTGTTTTTGCAACACCGTCTGTCTGTGTCTGTCTGACCTTAAAATTAAGAGCAGTTTACTAAATGGTTAAAAGAGGAAAATTCAATTTTCTCAAAATAGGCTATAACGATTTTGATTAAAATTCGTATCTAGGTGTTGGTTAATATTAAAAACAAAATGGCTTATTTCATTTTCCCATGAAAATGACTTTTAGGGGTTCTTTACAGATGTAAAATTTCTCTATTTCCGCAACTATTTGAGATACTAAATAACTCATCAGTGTAAAATATTAGTACTCTTAAAAATAAAAAAAACTTTTATTTGAAATATATTTTCATCAAACCAATAGTTTCGGAGATATTGACAAATATATTAATATAATTTTGTATGCTCTGGTTGTGAAGAGATACTACTTATGTTTAAACGCAATAATTCTCTAATGCCAGAGAGTAAGCAAATAAGTAAGTCTTTCAAGAAGTTGATGTTTTTCCTTTAACCTCTTAGGGGAAATATTTGTACAGCAAAGGGGTGAATCCAGGGTTTTCGTAAGGGGGGAGAGACGTGGGTGGTCCCGTTGAGATTGTGCTGGGGCGTGAGGGCGTGGGGGTGGAGGCACCTCAAAAATTGTTGGCATAATAATACTTCAACATTTGAGAGTAAATCTTTAAGTAATCTTTCAGTGTAGAGCTAAACTCGAAAATAATCCTCTAATGAAGGGTATAACTCGAAATTAGCATTTAGTATTGAAATTTACTATAAGCAAATAATAAGAATATCAACAAATAGTGAATGGATATTAAGAGGGAAATAAGTTAAATATAATAACAATTATTACGTAAATAGGTTTTTTTTAGCTATTCAATCAATTAGACAAATTAGATTGAATTATTCAGATTTCGATCTATCGAAGTTTAACTCCACTCTATATTATAGCTAGTTATTTCTCATTCTAAATCGACATTTTACCACAAAGCCATATCACACGTTATGTTTGTGATATTATTCAAAGATTTTGTTTACAGCATGTTATTTAAAAATAAATTATTCTAAATATATCTATTTATTATTAATAATTGAAATAGTAACAATAAAAATGATAAAATAAATGTAAACCTAAACAAAGTTTGTACAACAAGGTGAAAGACCCACAACTTAAATTTGGGTAATTTCATTAATGCCTATTTTAACTACTTAAAAAAATTTAATACGAAGTTTTGACACTTGGGGACCCTATATCGACATTTTTTATTGGTCCAAATATACAAATGAAGACGTTAATTTTTTTTAAATAGAATTATAAAATCTAAAACTGTGAGTCAAAAAATATTTGAAGTATGTATAGAGAAATTTGTCCTCGGGTTTGCTAGTGTATATTATATTAAGAATTTTGGGTGAATATTTCCATTTTTAAACAATATAAAGAAAAAGTCCGTGCGGAGTTCCGTGCCATTTATTTATTTAATTCAAAATCAGTGGAAATTTCAATAAGATGCTCTTTTTCACTCACGCTTAATGTGGAGGATTTCAAAACTGTGGTTTCTTCCAGGGGATTGTGAATCCAATTGTTATTATTGGACATGGCTAGGAAATATTCTCTGAAAGTTTTTCCAAGTCCCTTCAAGTGTTCTACAACCATGTTCTTAACATTTTCGTCCAAAGAAAGCTGATTTTCTGCTATGAGCTCGCGAAGGGTATCAAAGCACTCCGTTTGATTGCTAATTAAAGACGTTTCCCAAAAGTTAACTTTTTTATGAATGACTCGACTTGCACAATAAAAACGTTAATATTAGGCTCCTGAAGAGAGAGGTTTGAACTGTTCATTTTTTTAGAAAATGTTTGCCACATTGGCCAAAGACTGGAGCGACATTTGATATTGCATACACTTTGCTTTGTGAAAGGGATAGCTGGTAAGAAAAATTAAAACTTCGGGTTTAAGTTCATACAATCTTGTAGTTCTACCTCTAGATAACCAACTGACTTCAGCGTGAGACGATAAACAGTTGTAAATGCTTCCCATTTCCTCACAAAGTGATGCAAAAATCTTCCATTACAGAAATATTTTGTCGAACCCCTTGGAAGATTTCGCGAACCACAGTTTGGGAACCGCTGTTCTATGGAATAGCGTAAACGTCAGTTATTCACATTTACATCAGAATTAATTACATTCGTTGGTCGAATGGTCTAAGGTGTCTCGCAAAGGACCGGATCAACTATAACGGGGAAATAGGGGTTTGAATCCTAGTTGGGTGTTCCGAGGTTGGTTTTTAATAAATGGTTATCTACTCTCCCTCCAAGAAAATGCGGATACACTTCATCTGTATCCAAACTTACTCATTCCTAACATTATTAGCGTAGCTAGTACATCTGCGTAAAACCCGAACGGGTAGTAAGACCGGTGATAAAAAAAATTATATCGTGACGATAGCCGTGTTAAGGGAGTTGAGGACATTGTCACCAAAATTGTCAAAAAGTTCAACCCCAACATCGCTTTCTCCACCAACAACACAATCAAGAAAAATCTTAGTAACGGCAATTTAAATAAAAACGATAATTACAATAAAAATGGAATTTATAAACTCACTTGTGAATGCAACAGTAAATACTTAAGATAGATGGGACGTAGCTTCAAGGCTAGTTATAAAGAGCACATTTCTGATTTTAAATACAATATAACCAAATTAAAATTTTCAGACCATCTAAAAAAAATCACCAACCTGAACCAATTGATCATTGTATGAAGCCCCTTCACTTATCTCATAAAGGTACGAAATTAAACACAGCTGATTTTTTTTTTTTCGTTCAAGCATCTTTATTAAACAATAAATCAATTCGTCCACACATTAAAGCATCTACCTAAAATCATTGAAATCTTGTAACCTTATTTATCCGACTCTCTCTACCTTCCATCGTAGAAAATGATTCGTCCAAGCCGGAGTCTAGAAGTTTAGTTCCTTTTCATTCCTTTTCATCCACCCCCTTAATGCTATCTGTCCTTGATTCCATATACCAACACTATTTTATCTCCGCGTTTTGGAACACGTTCGAGATATACGTACTCATTTTTTGGGGTTAGGGGGAGTCTTCGTACTATCTTGATTAACTGAATTTTATTCTGAAATAAATATTAGTGAGGACCTTCCTTAACATGTTCACTTTTATATATAAAAAAATTAATGTTTTTATTGTCATATATTTTTATTATTTTACTATGAAAATGTAAAGAAAGGTTCACCAAAATATGTATTTTGAAACAAATGTTTGTTTATCCAGAAAATACAAATGGTTTCCCAAGTAAATATTAAAATGTTAAAACTAATCGAACATTCACTTGAACAGCCTTTACGAAAGTCCATCAATAACAATACCTCAATGCGACCGACCGCCGCGGTCCAACAGGTCTGTTTACCACGTGATATATCTCTCAAGTCCGCTCCTATTGGTGGGCGAGAGAAGTTTTATTACCTTATCACCGCTACTTAATTTATTATTATTATTATTATTATTATTATTATTATTTTGTTTCGCGTCTTGCTGCCTGTCTAGGATGTACTGTATTTCAGCACATTAGTTTAGTAGGGATGAGAAAGCCATAATTTAAAGAAATGTACTCACATTTTCGTGGATAAAGAGTGGGAAACCATGTACGATCAACCTTCTCTCAGCACACCTAGCCTATATTTAAACTCCGACCTCATCGTGAACGGCAAACAAGACTAGAACTTGTAATTTATCCTAATGCGGATAGTCTCAGGGATTGCAATCAAGGAAATAAGAGGAAAAATGACGTCATGAACATGTAATCATCTAGAACACACAGGATGGCGTGGAGCGCAAGGTAATGATTACGTCATAAACTGACCATCATCTGCATTAGCTAAAGAAATAATGGAACAAAACTGGTTCATATCTCTTAAGATTTCACGTCGCCTTTTGAGAAAAACAAAAAATTAATACAAAATTACCACTAACGTGTAACGAGCACGATAGATTTCTGCTGATATTTTTCATTTTCTAATACAAACTATATACTATATTTGAAATCATTATACTAAAGCTTTTACGTTTCAATTACAAATCATTTTAAATCGCAAGCGTGTAGCGTTAAAAGTAATTGGCTTTCTAGCCTTGACCTTTACCTACGTCGTTTATCATTAAATAAAAGTGGCGTCGGTAAAAAGGATCAATGCTGAGACCCTTACTCTTCATTAGACCCCCACTATCTTCCTCCATCGATAAACATGTCACTCGAACATAACAAACCCCGCTCTAGTACTGCAATGCCGACAAAGCGGTCGCTTACAGAGGGGCTAGTGTTAATCTTACTCCCAATATTTAAAGCGCAATTTTTTAGGCGCAATTCCCTGGTAATAAATTATTATCTTTGGATGTGAAATGGAAAAAAGTGTGTTTTAAAAATGCGTTCTTGAGTATTTTATAGACAATTTTTCCATCTATTTAATCGAATGCAATCGAGAGATATCTCTAGCTTTAAAGTTTTCATTTCAGTTTTTCATCCTTACGACGTTGACACCAAAACATTACAAAATTAGTTACAATAAAAGGTGGATATGTAGGGAGCGCGAGAAAAGTCCAGTTTTTAGGCAGTTTTTTTTTTTTGACAAAATAAAGAAATTATTGCTTCATTAAAAATGCAGAGCATAACTTTTTTCAAATTGAGATATCAACTGTTGTTGAATATGTCATGATTATAGTGGCAATATATGCCAAACTTTTTTAATCAAGAGAAAACGTTGTCATTAAATTCCAGATATTCAACAATTTGTTGTTATCACCATTTAAAGAAAATTAAACTCTATATTTTTTACTGAAGAAGTATATTATTTCTTTTGATCCAAAAACTGAAAAACACTGATATCTTCTCGCGTCTCCTACATCCCCGCAATAATCGCGGTTTCAGTTGTATTTTTACACTCACTCGCGTACTGACTACAGCACTTGGATGTTGAATGTTAGTTTCACTAACGTCTGGGTTCCCAGTCTTATGTATATTAGATGTGGGTTCTTTTTTCGTTATTTTAATCAATTATAATAAATTGGTCCTTTCCACTTAATTCACTGTAACTATCTGAAATGTTCCTATTGATGATTTACCAGCAAAGTTGCATCCTTAACTGGAGAATCATTAAGCCCCGATTTAACCTATGACAATTTTTTTTCCAACTGTGTTGGGAATAGAACACAGAACTATTTAGTTAAGAATCTAGACGCTCTACCGACTGACCTAGGGTTTTAGACGACGTTCCATCGAAGCAACTTTAGTAGCATCACCATCGGAGGAACTTTTAAGGGAAAATATTCATAGTTGTAAGCCGACACCTTAACTCACTGAGTAAGGCCTCTATACACTAAACTGATGGCACTAGGTGTGACTCCCGGCAAGGACTAAAAGTGTATCATAGGTTAAATGGGTGATTCTCCTTCCACAGTGGGTAATTAACAGCAGGGTCATAACCAAATTTAGAAGGAAACGATAGGGTCCCAAAAGGTTCCTTTTACCCCAACCAAACCACAAAGAGTTATTAATAGTCGAAAGTTCTTGTAACTGAATTAATCTTCAGCAAAGATTATTCCGCCACATTTTTAATTCATATTTGTAGAGTGTGATTTGCGCTATTAAACTATGTGACTAACTTACTGACTAATTTTCTTCTAGAAAATCGTGAAAGTGTGCTTTTAGGATAACACTTTGTTTAACTTGAAAGGCAATAGTGTTGCCTTACTGGAATATACTATGACCATATATTATAAGCTATACCATAGTAGAATAATGGTAGGTAGGCTCGCTACCTTACAAGGTAAGCGAGGCGTACCTGTTTGTTTAACTGTTCTACTAATCAACAAATTTAATATTTTATATAAAAAGAAAGTCAAATCTGCCTGTCTGCATGCATTGATCGAATACTTATAGGCATCCTATAAATCTCAAATTTGGAAATCAGATAGAGAAACCCCCATGCAACTAAAAAAGTATAAAAATAGGAAATTTAAAAATGGGGCTTCGGTAATTTGGGAAGTGAAGATAATGTGGTTTATTTTAATAGAAAAAAAACCTGTTAAGGAAGGTTTAATATTGACATTGGGCACGTAAGTAGAAGTACTAATTCAGATAATCAAACAAGTCTTAAATTATGAAATTTCAAGTTCAGAGTTGGTGAAATGGGGGAGGGAGACAAAAACTTTCAAAACAAATAGAAACAACTGATTAAAAGGGTGGTATAACACCTAAACTCTACAGGAACATAAGGAACCACTCCAAATAACCTATACAGTCTTATAATTTTAAAATGGGACTATGGGAAATAGAGGTGGGGGGCGGGGTAGATATTAACAGTAAACCACATATGTGAGATATAAAATTAAAATTTGCTCTAATGCAGTGGGATTTCTTGAAATACCCAAACAATTCTGAAATATTTTAAATCTCTAAGTGGGAACTAGTGAAATGGGAGGAATCGAAATTTCTAAAACTTAAATAAAATAAATGGTACGGAGCTCCACACGGAATTTCTCACTCTAGTGTTTTAAAATTGAGATATTTACTCAAAATTCGTAATATAATATACACTAGCAGACCCGAGAACAAATTGTGCTATACATACGTAAAATATTTTTTGACTCACGGTTTTAAATTTTCTAATTATATTTTTAAAGATTAACGTCTTCATTTGTATATTTGGACTAATGAAAAATATCGATATTGGGTCCCCGAGGGTCAACACTTCGTATTAAAATTTTGACCTCCGTTTGAAATGTTCTGCATTTTATCATGATGCACATCTTAAGGTTATCGCTTTGCAAATAAATTTTTCTTTTATAAATTCGACCAATAAAATAGATAATTATTGACTAATGAGTCTAAAATGAGAGAGAGATTACTGCTGTACCAAGGACGGATCCAGGAAGGGAGCATAGGGAGTGCATTCCCCCTTTCAAGAAATTAAAACAATTAAATCATTGTTAAAGCCACTAATAGGTTTATTGTAACGTAATACTATCTAATTAACCAGATTTCACTTTTTAGATTGTTATTGGAAATATTACGATTTAAGGCAATCATATTAAGTATTAAAGTGGTTAAAATAGGCATTAATGAAACTATCAAAATTTAAGTTGTGCTTCTTTCACCTTGTTGCGCAAACCTTGTTTAGGTTTAAATTTATTTTATCATTTTTAATATTACTATTTCAATGATTAATAATAAATAAAGATCTTTAAAATAATTTATTTTTAAATAACGTGCTGTAAATAAAATCTTTGAATAATATCACAAACATAGCGTGTTAGTATGGCTTTGTGGTAAAATGTCGATTTAGAATGAGAAATAACTAGCTATACTATAGAGTGGAGTTAAACTTCGATAGATCGAAATTTGAATAATTCAATCTAATTTGTCTAATTGATTGAATAGCTAAAAAAATATTTACGTAATAGTTGGTATTATATTTAAACTTATTTCCCTCTTAATATTCATTCACTATTTGTTGAAATTCTTATTATTTGCTTATAGTAAATTCCAATACTAAATGCAACAAATTTCGAGTTCTACCCTTCATTAGAGGATTATTCTCAAGTTTAGCGCTACACTAACAAATTGCTTAAATATTTACTCTCAAATTTTGAAGTATTTTTATGTCAACACTTTTAGGATCCCTTCCACTCCTCTCGCCGACACTATCTCGTTGGGAGAACCCGCGTCTCTCCTCCTCCCCCTCCTCAAGAAATCCTGGATTCGCCCTTGTGCTGTACAAACATTTCTCCTAAGAAGTTAAAGGAAAAAACATAAACTTCTTGAAAGACTTACATATTTGCTTACTCTATGGCATTTGAGAATGATTGCATTAAAGCCTAAGTGGTATTTATTTACAACTAAAGCTCACAATATGGTAATAAGATATTTGCCAATATCTTAGAAATGGTTGATTTTATAAAAATATATTTCATATACATTTATTTTATTTTTAATAGTACTACAATTTTGCAAAGATACGTTATTTAGCATCACAAATAGTTGCGGAGATACGGACATTTCCACTTCTGTAGAGTACCCTATAAGACATTTTAATGGGAAAATGAAAATAACCATTTTATTTATCATCTTAATCAACGCCTATCTACGAATTTTAATCCAGATTGTTAGTGGTGATTTTGAGAAAATTGAGTTTTCTCTTTTCGCTTTTTACTAAACTATTCTTAATTTTGGGGTTAAAAAGACACACAGACAGACGGCATTGCAAAGATAACTTTTTAGGTTTTGGGAGGCCATGAAAAGTCGAGATTCATCAAAATCCCGAGTTAGATTTTTTTGAAGATCACAATACTTTCTCTACCTGTAAGATAGCGAGAAAGTAAAAATTACTTATTGTGGTAGAAGATTGAAATGTGTGGGAAAGTTATAAGATCAACTCTGAACACACCTTTTTTTTAAATAATTTCAAAATAAAGAACTGAAAAATGGAGGGAGGTTGATCCCACTCCAAAAATTTCAGAAACTAATAGAATAAAACTCTTCCCGTATGATAGAAAATTGAAATATTTACATGCATGTATAAGTAAAACCCCAAATGACTAGTAGATTTTAAAATTTTCCAAACAAGGGGCAGTGACTTGATGGGATCGAACAAATTTCAAAACCTAAATAAAAACACTATTTGGTGTGGTAGAAAATTGAAACATGGAATGAAGGTGGATGGGCTTAGCCGAGAACAGTATTAGAGTTTTAAATGTTCCTCTTTTCTCAATATTTCTGTAACATTGTAACCCACCTTGGTAGAGTAGTTGGTTAACGCATTAGTTTCATGTTGAGCTAGACTGCTAAGTACGGGGAGTTTGAGGTTCGAATCTTGGTTGGGTTAACTGGGTAGGGGGGGTTCCTAAATGGGCTTTCACTTTCCCTCCACGCAATCCATGAAAATTCTGTTTCACTTCATCTAAATTAAACCATCCCAATCCCTAACCCATTAACGTAACTAGTACTTAAGTGTATAATGTAACATTGTTTGTTAAGCGTACAACCCGAACGGGTAGTAATACGTGGTTCTAAAAAATAATATAGATTTCAGTTATGCGCTTTGGTGGAGTGTTTCAGTAAAAATTTATATTATTTCGTTTCACAAATCTTAAGAGTTTTTAGTAAATGTCACCATTTTAAGAGAAAAGAGAGGGAAAATCTGTGTTTTGCAGCGTACTACTTACTATTCTTTGTGGATCAAGTTAGACAGAAAACAAATTAGCACCATATTCAGTAGTGCATTATATTAATAGAGAATAACACATTTTTCACGACGACAAAGACGTCAATCTCTCAATATATGTATATATTTTCAAAATACGCCCTCGGTATTCGAATAATTGATTAGAGTTTTAAAATTCAAATCACTTGAGATGATCTATTAAACTAAAAATAGAATTATAATGGATTGCCAGTGAAATGGGGGTACACAAATAAGAAAATCCAGTGACATTTGAGCCACCTTCCTATGGCGATCTGGCTATAGAAAAGGTTTACAGACAAGATGAACCTCTTCCTTTGGTGATCCGACTATAGTAAATGTTTCCCGATAAGATGCACATCTTTCTATGTTGATCTGACTATATGAAAAGATTCCCGACAAGATTGACATCTTACTATGGTGATCTGACTATAAGAAAAGTTTACCGACATGAAGACAGTTTTTTTATGGTGAGCTGAATATATAAAAGTTTCATGACCTGATGAATATCCTTCTAAGGTGATCTAGATTAGCCCCATGGCTTCTTTGGTGCTGACTGACAGCTGATGGCTTTGGCCAAATTATGTATCCCTACGCCGAACCATATGATCTGTAAAAAACATGTGTTTAGCAACTGTCACTTCTGACAGTCAAAATGTATGTAATTACCTAAATTTCAGAAGTCAGCTGTGAGCTGTCAGTTAGCACCAAAGAAGCCATGGGGCTACTGTAACTGTAAGAAAAGTTTCCCGGCAAGATGAACATTTTCTTATGGTGAGCTGACTATAATAATAATAATATTTAGCACCGCGTCTTACTACCCGTTCGAGTTATACGCTTTAAGTACTAATTACTCTAATGGATTAGGAATTGGGAAGGTTGAATTAAAGGAAGTGAACCCGCATTTGCGTGGAG